>CM038723.1:23029465-23129465 GCA_021613375.1 Megaleporinus macrocephalus | reverse complement strand
TATTGAAGACAGTCTGAACACATGGACACAGTGTAGGGGACACTAGGAATGGACAGCCCAGTTTCCATTCTCAGTGCTTCTATTCTTTTTAAAAGACATGCTTTCTTAATCATTTATCATTCATCATCTTAACTGTTTTTCCTTGTGGCTTGCAGGGAGGTGGGCTGAACCCTATACCAGTGCTCATTGGGCAAGAAACTCTCTGGACAGGTTGCCCGTCCATCACAGTGCAAACATGCAGACATATACATTTATTCACACATAGGGACGATTTACCACCTCCAGCCCGCTTTATTGCATGTCTTTGGACTGTAGGAGAAAACTGGAGCACCTGGAGGAAATTTAAAAAAGATCTCCACACAGAAAGAATCCTGTTCACCTGGCTGGCGACTCAAACCCAGACCTTTCTAGCTACCCACCGTGCCACCATACCACCATGCTGCAGGGATGTTTTCCACTCCCTCAAAATTCAGTCTTGCTTTCATTTCCTGCATCTTGCAATCCAAGTAATCCCAAACAGATTCAATGATGCTGAGTTCTGGACATCGGGCCACTGTTCTCAGAACACATGAAGATAAACAAAATAGAAGACAATTTGTATTTGCATTAACTTCTTCTGCACCCTCCCTATGGAATGCTCTGCCAAAATCCATAAGAGACTGCTGAGATCTGTCTAAATTTAAATCTCTCCTCAAACCCACCTTTTCAGCTCTGCTTTTAATCTGTAACGTCATACCTTGTTTATATTTGTACTTTTCTATTTTTTTTCTTATTTCATTTCTTTCTGTTTGTGTATGCCCTTCTGCTGCTTGCTCCCATCCCCACTTTTTTTCCACTTGTTTATTATATATTTTATACAATTGTATCTTGCATTGTGTTGTTTGTAAAGTTGTTTGTAAAGCGTCTTTAAGTTTCTTGAAAAGCGCTATATAAATAAAATGTATTATAAAATGTATTATTATTATTAATTTTCTTTTAAGTAAAAGACTTATTTTCCACTGCAAATCAGGAGCATAGCTAGAATAAAAATAAAAAGGGGTGGCCAGGTTAGACCTAGACATTTTAATGGAGTGGCATACTGCAAGGAATAAACAAACAAACAAACAAACAAATAAATAAATAAATAAATAAATAAATAAATAAATAAATAAATAGAATAGAATAAAATAGAATAGAATAGAATAGCATTGCTGTATTAAAATGACATAAAATTGATGCATTAATTTTTCTCATTACATAAATAAGTCTGTCCCTCATTTCCTCATGAATAAAATATTACATGTAAACAACTACTGCTGAAAGTAAAATGAAAAACAAAACTATAATGTGACGTATTTCAGTCATTCATGAGGAGATGGTGTATTTGAATCAAACAAATCAAATAATTTTCTAGTGCATAATGTTAACTTAAAAATGAAAAACATGTTATACATGAGTCTAATGATTAGACAGCTAACTAGGCAGTGCAGTATAAGATAACCTACAACACTAGCACGTATTAAAATGTAAAACGCAATAAATAAATTATTTCTAATGACAAATTTTTACAGTTATCTCATCTTGCCATCACATAGCGAACTACTTTGTCAGTACTGCTGAAGGAACCGAGCACACATTCACTTGACTGTTTGTTTGCTTTGAAAATTAGCCTATTTAATTATTAATTGCAGTGTTATCAGACACTTATAACAGTTTGTTTACTAACTAGACGGCAGATTTTGACTATATAGCGTAACTAATGCTTTATTGATGATGGCCAGCTGATTATGATTAACTGTCTCTCACTTTCTGTAAGTGTGGTGTGGTAAAGTTAGTTTGTTCCCGGTTAAAGTTTCATTATGCACTCGTGCCCCAACTTAGGTCAACTGACACATGTTGTGGAGACAGTTGGCACAAGTTGGCAAAGTTAGCAAGGTTAGCAAGTAATTTTACTTTTTTAATATTTAGTAATATTAAACTGGCAGCTGCTTAAAGAAAAATCCCACCATCTTTAATTGTACAAAATTTCTACATGAGTCTGTTTCTGAGATGAGTAATAGTGCTTCAGTGTGGTTTAATATGAAACGGTACCGTGTAGAAATTTACATTGGTGGTGATAAGAACCAGGGTTCTGGAGATCTATTCACAAACTAAAGTGATGAGTGAACCTACATGTTTCTAAGTTTGTACTTGTATACATACATGTATGTATAGTACAGTGCTGAGGTTTTAGGCATTTTCAGGACAGTAAGTAGTATCAAGACAGTAAGCATTTATTTGCTCACTAATAATACAATATATTCAAATGAGTTGCAATGCTATGTATATCTGTATATTTTTGAACCATTTCCAAACCTCTCCCTATGACATGCCAGCATTAGTTGTAATTATGCAATGTTTTACAAACAAAAATACACTTAAACACAATAATATATATTGAAAAATATATGTATGTATGTACGTATGCTATATTTTAAAAATGTTGCAATGAAGCAACAGAAATTGTAGAAATAACCAAGGGCGTAGAATTTGCATGGCACAGAAGAGACATGTTCCCACCAATATCCAGCGATTACTGAATTGTCCCTACCAATAATTTGATCCCCTCCTAAAAAAAGACCCTGATCAGTCAACGTCTTATTAACCTAGAGGTGCAGAAAGGGTTAAATCATGTTCTCTACTTGAGTCCTACCTCACAGTAACACATATGGCCAGTGTGATTGGCTGTGCCTTTCCCTGCTGTCACGGGCGACTCTGTAGCTAAGTTTGATTGTTAACAGCGCCAAAACTAGAAGGAAAATTTTCTAGTCATATGAGACACACTGTGCAAGACTCAGGTGAGGTATGGGTGACACATGGGTGTGAAAAGCAAGTGAGGATGGAAGAACAAAAGTAATTTTTCAAAGAAACGTGTAAGTGTAACTTGAGACATTAGGCCATTAAGAAAGATTTCATTGTTTTCTGGGATTGCTACTTTAGTTTTGTGGACAACAGCACCAGGTTACGCAGTGCTCCACGTACTGTATTAACCGTGATGTATAAGACTGGTTTCATTTGCACTGAAGCCTAAACTTCTTTGTCAGTCATCAGTTTAACATGAATTTAAAATTATAGAATTCATGAATTAAATTATAACTTGTTATTCTGACCGGGGGTGTCAAGTAACAAAGTACAAACACTTTGTTAACTTACATAAGAAGAAATTTTGGTTATTTATACTTTAATGGAGTAATTATTTTTTAGCTGACTTTTTATTTCTACTCCTTACATTTACACTCCATTATCTGTACTTTCTACTTTTTAAAATAGCCTCATTACTCCAATTTAGTTTCAGCTTGTTTTCATTCATGTACATTTACATTCCAGTAAAGGTTATTGATAACATTTCTTTGAAGTTTGACTTTTTGCACCATTACAATACTTATAGACAACTTGTCACCATATCTTCAGCTCCATGAAACACATGTTAATGCTCAGTAGTACACAGATATGCTTCTTTAATATATTTACATTGTACTAAACTACATTTGTTTTCAGTGGGTATACATGCGGCTGAAACAGGAAGCCTAGCGCATCACAAATTTATCAACATTTACATTTTAATATAACATTATAGTCATTATAGATTTTAGAATAATGGGGAGGTGGGCTAGTGCTCTATAGAGCCCTGTGGTGCTGCCTAAGCTTTTGTTTCCTAATGGCATTTTTTTCCCCTTACATTATTTTTACTTTAATACTTTAAGTAAGTAGTTTTGAAAGCAGTACTTTTACACTTTTACTAGAGTAAAAAGCTTCAGTTGATGCTGATGTTTGGTATTTTGATAGTTATATATTTTTTAACCCCAGTATCTATACTTCTACCTGAGTAATAAATGTGAATTTTTGTCATGGAGCAAAGATAATACACCTAAAAAAACAGGCAATGGGTGGGGGGGCCATGAGTCCCCACCAATGTCAAGAGAAAATCTACGCCCTTGGAAATAACTTATAATAATTTGACAAAACACAAACATTAAATGACCTACCCAGTGCTATTTTTGAAATAAACAAGGTAAACTTTGAATCCATTGAATCCAAGTCAAACTTAGGTATAATGTGGCCCCAACTATTGTCCACACCAATTTTAGGAAGTGTGATATGTTGAAAATAGTTTGTTCTGGTGGCAACAGACAAAAAATAAGAACAGCCCAGTGCCATCTACTAACAGTATATTGTATGGTGACACTTCACAGCAGTGTTCCTGAATTAAAATGAGTAAATGCTGACATACATAATACATTAAGAACTCTCATCCATGACATACATACATAGAATCCTAATATGACAACATCCTTTTTTCTTTAAATGAAAAATCAGTGTTACATACTAACATAACAGCTTTTATACTCAGCATGCTTTTCCTGACCCAAAACTCTCAAGGACAAGACTCTGTGAGAGGAATGTTCATATGGGCTTGATAAATATGACCATAATTTATCAGGTTGTCATGTACCTTCACCATCGGCAGGTATTTCTATTTTTAAACTGATGCAAGAGTTTGCAAAAAATGCAGTCAACTGTCCAGAGAGTTTCTCCTCCTCTGTGTTTACCCTCACTCAGTGAGCCACAGAAGGCCACTCAGCATTTTGTTGGGCTTCAGCCACAGAGGGAATAATCCAGAAATCCAGAAATACACAGCGCAGTCAGAAAGCAGGAATCATGTAATTAACAGGCAAACATAGAATTTACACTAAAGCCTCTAACGCTAAGCACATCACTTCTATCAGCATTTAAACATGTCCACTCTATTGTGCACCTGCCACCACTTTAACTCTTCATTCCTTCAATTTCACAACCAACCAGACACAGTTAGTCCCAGTGTAGTCCCAACAAAATCTCACACTAACATTATGTTCCACTTCAAAGTTGTATTCACATTCACACAAACAACTACCCAAACTCACCAGCTGCCTTTTATCTCTCATGCGACTCTAAAATGTCTCATAGGGTTTAAACAGGCAAGACAAGACAAGGTAAGGTAAGGTAAGTTTATTTGTATAGCACCTTTTATACACAGTGGCAACTCAAAGTGCTTTACATAACTAAAGGAATAAGAAATATCAATAATTAAAGTATTAAAATAAATCAGGATAAATAAGAAATACTATTATAAAACTATTATAATACAAAATGATGAGTGAGGTTTAGAAGTGTCATTGCTTTATGTGCTTACTCCTGCACCCCACCTGGTGTGTTTAAAACAGCACCTTTTTTTACCCCGACCAAAGTCACAAACCCTCCATTTAAAAATCAGTAACAATACTGAATACATATATCCTATGGCAACCCTAAATAACAGAAAAGGTATCTGACGTTTGCACAGTAACACTACAGCACCATGAGGATGTTGGCAGCTTTCTCCAATATCTCTTTTTGAAGTGTAACATAATTAGATCAAATGACTATATCGTTGCTGTCCAATAAAAAAACATACTTTACTTTTAATATAAGTCAAAGGAACCAGATTTTTTTCAAGCTGTTTTGGAGCACTTCTATTGGTCCATTCATCATGAAATTGTCACACAATGTAAATGAGCATTGGCGTGTTCAAATGATGTAGAAAACTTTAAATCAACAAAAATGGGGATACATGTTTTTTTTTATTGGACAGCAACGATATTTAAGAATTAATGGATAAAAAAAGTTAACAAACAAAAAGTCACTGTGAAGCAACCAAGCCAGTGGATTCAGTAGAGACAGTTCTTGTACTTTGATAATTATGATAAATATGATAAATATGGTATGTTGCAACACAATATTCAGATCAGTGCTACTGTACGTGTACTTGGTGATATTGTATGATAACACATTTCTATGTAATCCACTCCTGTCTTTTGTAATCTGTCTGAATTATGTAAATCTGTGTTGGAGGGCTGCTGTTAACAGTCTTCATGTGTGATGTAATACAGCTGCTGCTAAGTAAAATGAATCGAAGAGGAGGCTACAGTTAAATCACATAGTATTATTATCTGTATTGTACTGTTCGTGACTATATAACCCGAGTCACACATTAGTCCACTGTGGCATATTAGTTGATTAAATATTAATATGTATATAATTTGCTATTTAATGCATGACAGATTCATTAATATGATATACTAAATTATTTATTTCCTTTCTTTAATATACATATAATAAAATATTCAGTAACTGAACTTGAAGCTGCTTGAAGAGAAATCCCATCATTTTTTACTTGTACAAAATTTCTACATGAGTCTGTTTCTGAGATGTGTAATAGTGCTTCAGTGTGGTTTAATATGAAACGGTACTGTGTAGAAATTTACAGTGGTGGTGATAAGAACCAGGGTTCCAGAGATCTTAGTGTAGCCATTTTATTCACAAACCAAAGTGATGAGTGAACCTACATGTTTCTAAGTTTGTACTTGTATACATACATGTATGTATAGTACAGTGCAAAGGTTTTAGGCATTTCAGGGGCAGTAAATGGTATCTGGACAGTAAACATTTATTTGCTCACTAATATTAGAATAAATTCAAACTATGTTAAAATAATAAGTAGCAGTGGTATGTATATCTGTATGTTGTTTAAACATTTCCAAACCTCTCCCTATGACACACCAGTATTCTGACACATTAGTATTTTAAAAAGTTTTACAAACAAAACACACTTAAACATAACAATTTAATTGAAAACATATATGTATGTATGCATGTATGTATAGATAGACTTATGTAATAGGGCAAAAATTTAACTTTGCTAATATGTGGAAATGTTTGGTTTAACAATTCTTCTTTTGAAAATGCTCTTTTGTAGTTTTTCCATACATTTATTGACAGCTTACACATCCCTTCTTTTGTGATCAGTTTGAGGAAAAAAACGTTACAACTCCTTTACAATCTGAAAACCTGCTTTCTCTGGTGGCTAATGAGTAAAAATGGTTCCTTAGGCTCTTTGAACCACTCTTTTTGCACCCATGAACAAATGTCAGCAGTGTCATCTTGGAATACCCATGCCATTAGGGAACAACAAATCCACTGCTGGGATAAGCTGGAATTAAGTACATCAAGGTATTCCAGAAACTTTATTAATATTACCTAATGTTTTCAAGCCTAAAACTAAAACCAATGCCAGCAACTAAAGATCATAACACTGCCTCCAAAGACTTGTGCAGTGGGCACTATGCAGGATAAGAGCATGTGCTTTCTTACTTACCCTGTGGAATAGAGTAAATCTGGACTCATCCTACCACATGACCTTTTTCCATTGCAATCTTTGTACTTCCTAGCAAACTGAAGCCTTTTTAATAAGCCTCACAAACAAGTGTTTTTTTATTACTACACAGCTGTTTAGTCACCATCCTGTGAGTTCTCATCGTGTGGAAATGTAATTTTTTTGAATTTTTTTGTTTTTAAGTGATTACCAATCACAGTCATACGATATTTTTTTCCTGAAGTTGATGATTCTTCACTGTCCAGTTCCAGCCATTGCAGCCTCTCCATTGCCACTTTCTTCGCTTAGTGCAGGCCAGTAATTTGACCCTTCTGAAACACTAACATCTAACAATCTAACATCTTTTCCACTAGCACAGCTGACCATGTGTTTCCCCACACGATTGTTTAAGAAATGAGAAGCTGCTCACTGCATAAGGTAGCAATAAAAAGATGAAACATATTAATCACAACAGTGATTATCCAATCAAGGTCTTCTATTATTCGCTTATATAAATTCATTTGGCAACCAGGCAGTGTATCTATATCTATATCTTACATATATACACACATTTAACACCAAAATCTTATCTTAAAACTATTGTGTCACAGGCTTCAGGTAGTGCGTGCCAACAGCAGTGTGATGGCTTTCTTTGAGGTGGCTTTGAGACTTTAAACACTATCTATGGTGAACAATTCAGAGTTTGTCGTTTTTCTAGAACAGAGCATAAACTTCACATCAAACCACTCTGAATGACTTTGATTAACCATTTGAGTATGAAGCAATTCTGCAAGATGAGCATAGAGAAAGGATTATAATAATAGGATACAATACAGAGGTTTCAGTGGACTGAACAGTTTAGCCTTGAGTTAAAGCTGCAGTTTTTCGTCCAGGACAAAATAATTCTGATTCCTCAGTAAAAACGAACACGCTTCTCACAAAGCAAAGTCGCCCACAGCGCAGTCTTCCAGTGTGCTAGACTTTGAGATTTGCAGCACTTTCTCTGTCTGTCTGCGAAAACATCCAGCTTGCAACACGATTGCATCTTTTCTCTCCCAGGAGACGACCAAAAAGTGCCTCATGTGCCAGAAAGTTAGCTCCCAAGCCCTTAATGATGAAATACATTAGGACCTGCTCGTTCCCACCATCCATTATTGTAATAAATTTAGGAAATGATGCTCACCAAGTTTGCTTAATGCCCATTCCCACCGCATGCTTTCTCTGGTATTAAGCCATTACAGAACATTACTGAACTCTCTGTAGTGTAGCCTAACGGGATTTATAAGATTATGGATCCAGGGGATGTAAAAAGCCTTCCTCTTCCCTTGAAAGCTCTGGAATACCCCTATAACGTCAAGCAAACGCTCCGTGCTGCCACTTCGTCTAAAACAAGCCTCCATTTACTCTAGCATTAGCTCATTCAGAAGGCCAGGGTGAAAGAGAGATATGGAGTGATGAGTACTGTGCAGATTCTTCAGATGGGAGGACGTCACAACCCAGCAGGCTGCTAGGCCTACCTTAACCCCCTGCTCTGCAAGCTGAATGCTCCAGCATGTTGTTCATTGGCATCTCTATGTGTGCATCTGTAATGTACAGCCAACTACCAGGGACAACCATGTTGACATGTTTCTCAGTACAGATTGGGTTCCTATGAAGGTTTCTTCATTATGTTTTTATGGAGTTGCCCTTAGCTTGCTCACTTGCATGGCTTTGCAACATAACAACAACTAATACTTTGATGCAAAGACACTATTTGAGATTATAGCTCCGAGACGGTAAGAAGTTATCAGCATTTTTGCAGCATTCTGGTTCAGTTTTGGTGCAATATTCTCAGCAAACCATCTTTAATTTCCTAAGGGTCCCTCTGACGGACTCACAGATTCAAAATCCTGCATACATTTTTTTGGGATTACAGTAAAAAGTTTGGCTAAGCTGTGCAAGCACCTTCACTTTCTTTAGAATCCCAGCTTCAGTGGTTTTGGCTGTATATCTGGCATCACTGTCTGGTTGAAATGTCCAGCTTTTCTCCAGAATCAGTTTCTAGTGTCTGTAATAATATCCGGAACATCATGCCATTCACAAGCAGATCCATATCATGACGCTCCTAACTCTGTGTTTCACAGACATTGTGGTGTTAATGGGATCATATGCACAATCCTTTCATCTCCAAACACGATGAGCTGTATTACTGCCCTTATTAATTTATTTTGTCTGATCAGAGTATGCTGACACAGAAAGCCTCTGATTAGTCTGATGCTCATGAACATGTTTAAGATGGACATTTCTGGGCTTCTGTTTTTGTGACAGAGGTTGTTGTGCTGCAGATTGGTTCACTGAGGAAATGTTGTTCCTGCAGATTTCAGGTCATCCTATAACTCTTCCCATGTGACTGCTGATTTTGGTCTGACCTTGATTGTTTGTCTGAGAGAAATCTTACAGGGCACACCTGTAGAGACGATGAGTTGTGGTTCCATAATCATTTCATTTGCATATGATTTAACCTACTGTACTGACAGGCAATATGTGAAATACCCCCTGGTATTTGGTGAGGGTTCCATGTTTGCTACTCCAGAATTGGCTGGCTGGCTGGAAAGGTCCTTTTCTAGTTTAGTAGCTCCACACATTAACTGAGTACTTACACATCTCCTCAGTCTTTATAAAATGAGTAACAATTCACTCTTTCCATCAGTTTCCTGGAAAACTGGGCAAGTTTTCAGATTTGCTATGCTTTTCATTTTTTAATACACTACAGTATAGTTACAGTCATAGCCATAGTTACAGTCGCAAAGCAATAAAGGACCAACTGGCTACCAGTACTGCATCTCTAGGATTTGAAATAGCTCACTGATTGTGGGTGAAGCAGCTAAACAATGACGTTACTATGAAATTGTAATAGACTGTCTATAATTGACTACTTAACTTCCTAAGGTTTATTTCCTAGGACCATTTTGAGACATTCAGGGTTGATTAATAAGGGGGACTGGACCCCCTAACCCTAACTTTGGGAGCCTTTTGTGTAAAATTCTTACAACCACTGGAGATGTGCATATGATTTTCTCCCCTTGGAAAAACAGCTTGCAGATATCTGAAATCTGTATATATTTTTTCCATTATATATATGCTTAGATTACATGCTGTTTACAACAAACACAACAAATATGGTTAAGATATACAACTGAATTGAAGAGATGAGCTTTTTTTAAGGAACGCTGTGGAAAACACTACAGCTTTTCTAAATGAAAAGTATTGTATATGTGATCTCTGATATAATGGTTCCAATGGAAACTTTATTTTATTACATAAAACAAAGAAAATTTATTTTCCATTGGAACCATCACATGAGAGATGACATTCAGAAAAAGAAACATGTTAGACAAACTGTAAAGAACTGTATCCAACAATCCAACATACTTTCGGTAATAAAGTAACGTTATGTAAAACATTTTGAAGCTAAAAGTAAGTTTGAAAACAAACTGCCGAGCAACACCTCTCTTTTTTAGCACTTTTATGATATTATTTGCATTTTGCACAAAAAGTGGAAACAGCAATTTAACATAAACATGGTTAAAACCTCTTCACTGTGAGGTTAAGTGACACTTGGTTATGACACGCACCTTACAACGCCCCTCCACCAAACAAAAACACTTCTGCTACAGTTGCACACTGCAGATCTTCATTTACTCTTACAGATCAACACATAAATAATAATAACAAAAATAATAAAAAAAATACGTAACTCAAACATGAATATATAAAATAACCTGCATTAAGGTTTTTGTCCATAAAGGACTATTAAACTACACAGCTGTCAGTGCTGCACCAGAAACCTTTGGACCAGTCTGGTCACTGACTGTGGTTACGCTGCGCTTACAACAATGCACTTCCACATTCCATCACTAGAGGCTCCTCCTCAGTCATAACATACAACCTGTGTGAGGTATTTATGGGGAATTCCACACAGAAATTGCAATCTAAACAGTCATTAAGTGGTTTAATGTATAGAGAAATGCACACTCAGGTTTCATTATAACACAGTAACTAGTAACTGGAAAGTCACCATATCTACAATGTAAATATAGTAATATTATGTCCAAAAAACTAGTGAATTTATAATATTGACAATGTAAAAATAGTGGTTTTTTTTGTTTTTTTTGTATACACTTTGGGCACTATTTAGCCTGACAATTGGCTGGGACACATTTCACTAGCATATATGGATTTAAATAATTATGTTCAGCCCAAACCAAAACTGTCATGAAATAACATCTCAGGCATCAGGCAGCCTATTAATTACCATTTCATATAATATCCTTCTGTAAGGAAGCAAGTTTTAGGGGAATTTGGTGTCTGATTCCCATCAGTATCACTGCAAAAAGCTCAACAAGTTTCTCAGACCACTGACTTTGTTTCTATCACAACCATTTAAAATCCATAGAATTCTCTTTAAAAAAAAGACGTACAATTAAAATTTCTGTGACATAAAATAAAAAAAACATACCAAAGAATTCTGTTCTCCAATTAACCAAACCAGTCTTACATTCTTTACCTCCACACTCACTAGACAGAATGATATAATGTTGTATACTGTCATTAAAAAAATCTATATTTAATTCACCAAAACACAGTACAAGGCAAAGAGGAATGAAACAGTTGTTCAACACTATTGTCAGCAATGCATTACTGTAACTCTATCAGTTGGAAAAGGCCACAAAAATTTGGCTATCCATAAAAGCTGCCTTGCAAAACAAAATCCCAAAATAATTAAAAAGAAAAAAGGGGTTTTCTGTACAGCTGTTACACTGAAATAATAAAAACAACACACACAAACCCTCAAACTCTATTAGCAGCTCAAATAACAGCTTTTCTTCTTTTTTTCATGAGATACTAGAGAGACTTCCCCCATTGCACAGTTAGACCTGAAGCTGAGAAGCTCACCGTACATGTAAATGTGCACCATTCAAAATGTGTCCATTCCATTTTTTTCTAGGATGCATTAACAATTTTACATATTATTATTTTGAATTTAGAATTATATTCTATATTCATTTTAAAATGTGATCTCTCACATTTAAGTCGAACACCAGAAACCATAATAACATACAGAAGAATGTTGTAGCTTATTCTAACGTGCAACTATTTAAACCTTACAGTTTTCTGACTCTTATTTGATATTGATTTTGATGCACCACAATAAGATGTGTGTTTAGCAGCATCTTGCTGCTTACAGTACATCTACACTTGTTTCTTTCCTGCAGATGAATTTGCAGTAATACTATGCAGTAAGTGATGTGCTTGGTGTTCAGTGGATCTAAGGTACAGTGATATATTTGCTGAGGTAAATGTTCGTCCTAATTCACCAGACCTTCCTGTGGTCCCATTTACATGTAAACCAAAACATGGTCTCATTCATAATTATCTATAAAAACAACAAAAAAACATGAAAAAAAAGTTAACACATTCTCTACAGAGAACACATTTTAGTGCACAATTGTTGTTTGCTTGCTTAACCGAGACATAACAAAAACATAAAATATTAAATATGAAACTTTGCCATGAGTATGGTAAATTTAGCAGACTTACAGTAATAGTGTATTCAAATGTGCAGTGTGTTCTCTGGAAAGGATGTGTTTATGCATTTTCACTTAGAAAATCAACATTATTAAACTGGGGCACACAAACTTTTGCACAAGACTGTATACATGACCCGCCCATACGCCACCCACAAATACATATATTGTGTAGCTACTGTTCCAGGGTCAGAACAAACTTTACAAAACATTGGCAAAACTAATTAATGAAAATCGCAAACACTGAACTGTTTACTGTATAGAGTAGCTATATAGCATAATGCTATATAAAATTATGCAGGCTGGAAATGTCAACAGTACAGAGTTGGCCACTGTGCTAACATTAGCTCAATTTCATGACAAAGTCCTTCACTCGATCTATACCATCCATACCAGCGGTGTGACACATACATAGAAAATAACTATTATTTGAAATTAATAGCACGCTCTTAAACCACTGAATGCATTAGAAAAAAATGGCATGAAAACATGAAATATTTGGATGTGAATTTGTGCATCAAGCCTATACACACCGGATGCAAAGTGATACTTTTTTTTTGTTTGCCATACTTCTTATGCCATGAAGAAAAATGGCAGAATATATATAAATAAATATACTGCCTTATTAGCACAGGAGGTGTGGCCATGCAAAGTAGCCATGCAGAGAGATGCCCAGTAAACACTGACCATTTGTTTTTCTAAATGTTATCATTGCTGGGATTTAGAGGTGTAAGAAAATGTCAAAATATTGTATAGCGAGATATTATGTTTTGTGATACTGTATCGATTCTCAAAAACACAGTATCGATACACAGATTCCTGGCCTAAAGTGAATCAGTGTGTTGTGTTAAAACCTCTGACCACTAGATGGCAGTGTTGTAATCCATTCTTAGCTCCACTCCAACATTAACAAGCAGCACAAGGGCGCAGTGCTATTGTAAGCATTGGCAAACCTGTTTATATAGTGGTGAGTTTTATAGTAGGATTTTAAAACTCAAATCACTTTGCTTGCAGTATCGCAGTATATTGCGATATATTGAATCGGGACAGCTGCATCACGGTATGTACTGTATTGCCAGGTTCTTGCCAACACACAGCTCCACTGGGTTTAAGATGTACATGGTATATGAGCTATTCCGTGTTGGCCTGTGGGTTAGTCAGTGCCTACGATACAGAGGAAGTGTGCGGCTGGATGTGACATGCCTGCTATCATGGCCACAGTAGTGCTGAGTAGCGCTTGGTGGCAGTTCTCCCTCAACGTCAGTTCAATTAAAGGGCACGTATATCGATTACATCAAACAAGATTCTTTGTTCCTCACAAAATGGGCAGATGGTGAGAATGGTTCTCCATCTTGTTTTAGGAACTACAACTGTGAATGCTTTTACTTGCAGCTGGGATCTCAACAGAGCTTAAGCTGATTTTTGAGTCAAAAAAAGAAAGAAATAGACTAAATGTCTTCGTACAAGAAGGATCCAATTCTTTGATCCCAGCAGATAAGACAAACTGTGACAGTGGACTACTGGTCAACTCAAAGTAGCAAGGACAACTTCATCACTTTATTCAGATGATACAATGCTGAGTTGTTTCATATTTAATTTCCAAATGTAGCTCAGTTTGAGTTTCTTTTGGAGAGTCTGATCATTTTAGCATTTGTAAAAGAAGTTATTGTCGCTACAACACAGCAGCCCTTTCATCTTGGTTGTTATGCCAACAGAGATGACCCTAACTGGTCAGTTAGCCTGTCCAAAAAGGTTTGGTTGATGTGCAGAATAGTGTCAGTTATACACATGTTAGCATTAATTTACTGTCACCTGAAAAAATTGCGTTTGACTATATATTATTATATATTTTATGTCCACAAAACAAAAATTCTACAATTTCTTCTTTAGCTGAACAAAATTTAGACCCAGTGTTTCTGTAAAGCTTCTTCAACCTAGCAGCAGCTCCTGCAGAGGAACAGATCTCTGGGCGGCGCGAGGACAGGTCAATTAATAAATTAAACATTAACATTACCCCATATATTAAATATTAATTTTTCCATTTTACACATGATATATTCATATGTTTAATATCATGCTAGATCATTTGATGTATTATTAATATTTTCATATCACTAACGATTTATTTAATATGAATATTCTAATGTTAGGTAAAGCTAGTCCAACGTTGCTAGGAAGGAACGCGGAGCATGAAGAGGTCAACTGCTCAACTTTAAACCTTAACAGTCAGTCTCAGATTGTGTGTGGATGGTAGCTGTGACTTCATGAAGAGAAGCTGAGTGTTCTGAGCACCGTGACACCGGCTGGCTTCACCGACAGCACGGTTTCTCTCAGAGCACTTGCTCAGTGCTGGACGCCGACATGTCCAGTAGTCTCCAGGCAGCGTGTGGGTTGAGCTCCTCCTGGTCCCGGCACAGCGCCCACACGTACATCATCCTCAACACTTTCTCCTACACACCAACACACACCAAACAGAGGAGCACAGCGTCAGTAAAAGAGGGTCCCAAAAAAGTCATTTTTGTCAATTAGTAAATATCAGGTTTGAGTTGGAATCAGGCCAGTTTGTCATGGTCGCAGGTTGGGCTTGTGGTCGTCTTCAAATCAGTATTTTTATCATGTTATAGATTTTGCCCAATCAAATGCATTTTTCTTTTTGCACTTTCTTATTCTTGGGCTCTCTTTCTCTCTTTTCTCTTGCTGAGTTTGCCTGAAGTGTTCTAAGTACTTGGCAACCACAGGCAAGAAAATTTCAGTGCAGCAGGGAGGATGATGGATACTTCTTTTTTGGGTACAACCAACAATTCTCATGAAAAAAAAACTGATAATACATATAATGTATTACAGATATAAACAGTAGTTTATAAACATTTCCTGTCAATCAACTCAAAATAAGCAGTGCCGTTTACATGCACTTAATAATCTGATCACAACTGGGATTTTACAGCTGTCTAATCAATCAAATTGTTATGCAAGCGCAATACTCTTATTTCTCACTTCAGATTAAGGCTCAGAACTCAGAATATCTGATAAACAGAGCTGGATTTTAGCTCAGTAATCAGCTTCCTCAGGGCATGTATATCTTTACTCTGATTTCTTTCTATATTCTCTATTATTTCAAGCAGACCTTAGGACCCAAAATAGAAAGAAGTGAACCATGAGATAGCAACAAAAGTCTTCCGTAACAATGCTGAAACTACATGATTTGTTTATATTTACCATTAAAGTGAGTAAAAAACCTTTAAAAAATTACTATATGTTTATTTTGTGAGTTTACTGGCCGGTTGCAAGGCAGTAGGCTGCACCCAATTATTAATTTATTAATCGAAAAGAAAATTATTTTTTAAGGTTCTAAACTTTTGATCTATACCTGTGTGTTTATAAGAGGAAGAGGAGGCATATTATTATGATGAGCACCATCACATCTTTTTAACCTGCTGATAACACATCATTTGACAGCTCAGCACACTTGAAAGAGAACCTTAATTGCCAACTTTGCTTCAGTATTTAAAAAACGCCTGTGTTGGCTGAGTAACAGACGGAGAGGGAGAGAGCGAGGCCAATTATGCTCTCTTGGACTCTCAGCCATGGATGGACGTGGCACCATTCAGGCAGCGACAGGGTTGCTCAGACGGTTGCCATTTCAAATTAAATTGAAGATTTTACACGTGATTACACAAGCAATTACTGTTGCAATTATAAAATAATGCAACAGTAAAAAAATGTACTGTATACTTTTATAGGCCAGAGGACACTGACAGGTCAAACAATCCTAATGTTTGCTGTTTGCTTCAAAAAAAAGAACTGAGAAATGAAGAGTGGGAAGAGAAGAGTTAAACACTGGTATTACACACCAACCAAATATTTGTGTTTGTTTGTCCTGTTAGTGTACTCTGGCCTTAAGCTTTGGGAGTTTGGGATATAAACCCACTCACAGGATCTCCTTCCACCACTTCTCCTTTAGGGCTTCGAATCACCATGACGACCTGGGCCTGGAAGGTGATGATAAGTACGGGTCCTTGTTCCATGATTTTACCCATCGCCAGCTTGAGAAACACCCACACAGAGAACAGGAATACAATTACATATTAGATATTGTACCTTTGGTTTCAGATATCTGGTCAGTTAAGAATCAAGACCTCCACACTTCAGAGAAGCTTCTTCCCACATGCCATTACACTCATGAACAGCCGAACATAATAATAACAATAATACTACATTCTGGATACAGTCTACCACATACATACATACATATCTAGATGTTCTCTCACTCTTCTTTCTCTGTACTGCACTTTTATTTATCTGATAGAGTCTCAGAACACTCTGTACCACCATCTCCACCAGTGACTCTTCTGTTCTCCATATTTATATCCATTTAATTCAGTCTGACTGTCCTTTACTGCTGCACACAGCACTTTACTCTAAATATACAACTCTAACATGTTAAGTTTGCAGGTGTCTTTGTGCGTGTATGTCACTGTAAGTGTGTGTG
Source organism: Megaleporinus macrocephalus (assembly GCA_021613375.1). Taxonomy (NCBI): domain Eukaryota; kingdom Metazoa; phylum Chordata; class Actinopteri; order Characiformes; family Anostomidae; genus Megaleporinus; species Megaleporinus macrocephalus. Next base: position 23,112,220 of record CM038723.1, on the reverse strand, counting down.
TGTGTGTGTGCGTGCGTGTGTGTGTGTGTGTACGTGTAATGTCAGTTATCGTGCACTGTGAGCTACTGTAACCAAAAACAAACAAAGTCCGATTCTGATTCTGATTATATCTAAAAGAGAGCTAACGGAGCTTTTTATCAGTAACCAGATAAATCACAATATCACATTAATACCACACAAGATCTGCTATACAATCACAAGCTGTACCACAGTAACCACAGTACCCCTCATCAGTTGAATACAGATAAAGGTTGTATTACTGATGGCAGATTGTTGCAGTTTGGTGACAGTATGTTTGCTTTCCAGTCAATTTGTTTACTTACATCAATGTTATCTATGTCCAGGATCTTGGACTGGAACTGCAGGCCCATGGCTAAGGCTTGCTTTATAGGGTGTGAAAGCTGGCTGTATGTCTACAAGCACAAAGGGAAGAGGGACACAAACGACATGTGAACTAACAGCATTCAACTGAATTTAACCCAATTTAACCAAAACTAATTCAATGGAATTTAAAATGAAATTAAACTGCATTGATCTGATCTGAATTGTTTAGCCAAGGCAATATTTGCTTTTGATTGCATTGAACAGTTCAACTGCAAAAACTGGCATGGGTAACAAATAGAAAACTATTATTACTATAAATAGCTCAAATCATTTCTTACAGCTTCGTAACACCAGTCTTTAAGAACCTCCAGCTCCCCTCTCATTATTGCCTGAGGACAGGAAAAGCAATGTCAGCGGTAGACTCCATCATTCATTCACTAATATCATTAGCATTTACATTAGGTGTGTTCATTAAGCACTGTACTGAACATGTTCAGTTGAGGAAAAAACCTGAATTTCACACAGTAAAATAAATTCCTGTGCACCTTCAGCTTCAGCAAAAACATAGCATGCTCAATGTGAAGGTAACCAGAGGCAGCCTCACCTCTAAGATATTAGGAATGATGTCCCTTTCACATTGACGGAGGAAGGAGTCCTTATCAAAGTTAGGATCAGCTCTCAGGATTTCTGTTAGCACCTCAGACATCTCGGTCTTGGAGAACAGACCCCCTGATAAACAGAAGCATAATGATAATCATTTTAATAATACACGTTATATAGTAATCGAATAGCAACACTGTAGAGACGTCCTGAACATAAAATTAATCATTTATAAATCTTTATAAATTGGACAAATGTATAGTTGTACAGCTAGCTAGTTATCTAAAGTCTGAATTTTCTCTGTATTCTGTCCGTTTACTTGGATACATTTAGAGTCATTATTACTTTCATTAGTTTGCAAACATGTTGTAAGTCAGATATGATTGACTGTTTCTCTGAATCTAACAGTATTACATATAAATATCTATACACTGGAAATGTCATGCACAGCATAAACATATTTATTAGAGTTCTACACAAGTCCTATTAGATACACTACACAAGTCCTAAAAATTCTAAACACTTTCTGGCTGGTTTCTACACACCGCTGCAATATTGGGGATCACACGCTACAGCGTTTCAGTTGTTGCTGAACTGAACTAAACCAAAGTCTGTCCACTTGACAGCCATCTTGAAACCATGGGGCAGATGTTTTCAGTCATTCAATAACAGGCTTATAAAACAGAAACTCAGAGCCTCAATAACATTTTAAAGAATATTTGAAACCACAGATTAAAATTGGGCACAAATGATTTGGTGCATTTGGCTCATATAATGCACATACATGTTGTGTACTGGCTACTCTACATCTCCAGAATGATGCAGCTGTTCTTTTAGTGATTGGCACATTTTATTGCTGTGCAGAGCTTTCCTCGTTTTACTTTTACTGTATTTTCTTTTTTTGTGCTCTCAGTTTTTATTGAAGGAGTCCATTTTGATTGAATCACTAACCAGTATATACAAGTATACAAATAAGGATTAAAGTCCGTTTACCAATGATGTCTGACACTTTATCAGTAAGGGTACGCGAGGCTCTGACGAGGGCATTGTCACTTTCATCATATTTCATCTTCATCTCAAAGAATCCTTAACAGAAAGACAGACAGTTAGAGAAGCACGGTGACATCCAGTCAAGAACACAGTGTAAGTGCTGTTATTTTTGAAAAACATAAGCTTGGCGCCCTCTGGTGTAAATCTGTAGCAACTGCTTATATGCTGCAACAGAGCATCAGAACAGTATAAGAAAATTCTATTTATAAGAAAAACTATATGTTCTCACGGTTGAACACCATATTGTTGTCCTTGAAGTCTTTCCACTGTTGGTACCACTTTGAATCTTTGTGCAGAACGACTCCGGTGGCATCTCTGTAAATAAACCAAGGCAGGTATCAAACACAAGCCACAATCTACAACAGATTTTTGTAAATAATAAAAGTTGTAAATACAACCAAATTCCATCTACATGCATGCAGCCTTATTTCAGAAATTAGGAGGAAGTTTGGCTGCTGAGACTTACAGATATTGTCCCCCCAACTAAATGGCAAAAGACAGCCAGAAAGATTTGTATCCTCACAAGACACGTCAAGTTCCACTACATCTTTTTCAAACTGCTGCTAACACAACGTCAGCCAAACACGTTTGGAGGTAAACACTAAACTTACAGGGCTGAATGGGTAAAAGCACAGAGGGTATCTACCCCAGTGGAATTTCAACATGAATATGGGTTGCCACTGAAAGCTCAAAATCATGAAAGCATAAACATGGTTTGACACGGAAAGCTTTTCCAACACGGTTAGTTAACTATACACGGGCCACAGAACCGTTTGGTGGTTTTATGTAATGGCATAGCTACGCGCTAAATGGTTCTATGTTTATGTCAGTATTGTGCCACCACATCCTTCTGCTTTATTACAAACCTGAAAACAATCGAATAAGTTCAATTCGCTTACATGGATACTACATAAATTAAAACAGTCAATTAAATGACAAAAAGCTTAAATCTAACATCAGTGTCTAAACGTTAAACAGCACTGCTAACCAGGAGACAGCAGTTGGATAGCATTAGCTTTGCTGGCCAGCTCTGCTCACCACAGAACAGGTTTGATTTAGACAAATTTACCTCAGCTAAAGCTAGCAGCCTTCCTCACCTACAGCTAACTTAACCCAGTTACCCCAGTTCATGTTCGATTCAACTAACTAGTGTGCTGCTATCACCAGAATTCACGATAAAAACATGTAAAGCAAAAGAAAAATCAACTGATTGGTGTTGGAGTGAGAGAAACGTGTTTAAACGTGTTCTGTAGTACTTTTGAGCTGTAGCCTTCTAGGCTAAGCTAATGCATGTGTATGGTCTCTCCCACCTAAGTATGGGTTTGGTTCCAGAGAACCAGTGCTTAAAAACATCCATTTAAATAGAAAGATTTATGTCTGAAATTACAAATTTCACTATCGGGTGTTGATAAAGACAAAAAATCGAATTGTTGTGTGGTGTTTTGAGCTGTATCCTGCTGGGACACGCTAATGCTAATAGATATCACTGCCCTTCAAGTTAATCCCACCGCAGTACAGACTCAGTCTAAGTAACTGGCTTTCAATTAACACCATTTAACGGAGAAAAAAATCATCAAGAAACAGCTTTGAGAACCATTTGGCTTGAGAGAGAAAATAAGGTCTTGGGTTGCATTTTGATGCACGACTAATGAAAAGAATGCAAATTTGTGAATTCTGTCAAACCTATGAACATAACAAATAACGTTCGTTTTAGGTCACAATTGTCAATCAGTGTGTACTGCAAGCTAATGCTGCTAAAGCTCAACACTTATGACTACTGTATAGTGGCACATCCAGCAAAAGGACAGAAGCATGTAGGGGAGGTGGACAGGACTGAGAATAAAACTTACTCATTGACTTCAAAAACTCTGGCCTGGTTCTCCGCTCCTTTAAAGGAGTACTCGCTCCTCTTCCTTAGTTGGGATGGAGGGCGGTATGGTCCACCCTCTACCACGTCGTCCATCTCCTTCTTTACTGTCTCCATGCTCTACTCGCACAAGCAAAGATGAATGATTTACCAGTTACAGAGACATTTTGTGTTCTGTCTTCAAATCCACAGAACCCCCTATAACTATGCAATATATCCAGCATAATACTTTTAAATAAGTGCACCAACTGCTGGCAGTGGTATTTAATTACACACAGCTTGTATAATAGAAGAAAAGCACTATCAAGAGAATGGGACAGTCTAAAGCAGCTCTACAAGGTCACCATGCCCAGCAGGATGGCTATAAAGTGCCCTGACACTGGGCTGTGGGCTGTGTTCTCTGAAGTAATAGACCTTCATCCAATACTCTTGAGATTCATTGTAATAGCATTAGTGACCCAGAATTATTCATCCAACATAAGCACCTGACCCCACTAATGCTGTTTTGGCTGTAATCAAATCCTCACAGCAATGTTCCAAAATCTAGTGTAAAGTCTGGCCAAAAGAGTGGAGACTGTAACTGTAGCAAAGAGAGACAAACCTTTTTATTAATACCCATTAATTTCAGAAGTTGTGGATAGTTAGTGTAACTACAGACTGGCAGACTTTTGGACCAAGAGGCACGGCATGAAACTGCACGCATTAAGGTACTCTATAAATATGAACGTCTACACCAGGGGTCCAGGGTGTTTTCTAGCATAATCATTTAACATGGCAATTACATAAGCCTACATCTCCAATGTTCAAAAACCTACACTGATACCAATTTTTTTGAGTTTTTTTTAGATTAATGGCATGTAGCCTTCATGTCGACATAACAGCTAGTTAAGGCTAGTTATGTAGTAACTGTGGTCTTTGTGTTTGTGCACTGCACTCTGTGTTTAGGCTTTAAAGCCCTCTGAGGTGAAAATGTGTAATTGCACACAACGGAAGGCACTAAAGAACAACTTTAGTGCCTAAAAATGCTTGATGATTGGTCAGGTTGGTAATAAAACATGTAAAGATTTTATTGGTTAGTATAATTTTCTTTAGCACTGGAACACAGTGATGCAACCAAATGTCAGACAGCGTTTAGAAGTGGGAAAATGTCACCTCACTTCAATCAAGGACTACAGAGAAACAAGCTAACATCTTGTTGCTGGAATTATATGACACAAGGGATTGTTCTTAACGTGACCAAGTACAATAACAAGGTAAAAACGTGATTTCAGGCTGACTTTAAGCAACGGTTAAGCAACTTTCACGGCTTTTGAGTGGCGCAACTCTCTAACTGCCTAATCATTAAAAGATTATGAGTTTGAGTCCTGGCTTTGTCTCAGGCCTCCATGATTTGAAGCTTTAGAGGAGCATTAACAAAACAAGACATTTAAAGCTGGACTATGTAAGACTTTTTGTTAAAACCAAGGTCAGTAGGAAAAAACACACTAACATTTGGTGTCTGTGAACTGCCCTCTAATGCCTAAAATAATATTTTGAGAGTCAGACAGGGTCATTACATCACATCACAGAAGATTTTCAAACCACATCATACACTTTTCCGTATTAACATCACTGACACGCTACGATCCCTGTTGTAATATTGGGCAGCTCTGCTGTTTGTCTGTATTCGTCCTGTTCAAGGTGTAGCCAGTCAGCACATGATTGTCAGTGAAGCCCTCCTTGTCCCTGGTTGGTTGCCTGGTTCTTAGCGCTCCTTTAAAAGCAAAGTGAAGTTCAGCAGCTACAAGACTTTAGATTTTTTATTATTTTCTGCTCATAAGCGTGCCTGACTTTAGCTCGTTTTTTGACTATGTCTGTGTATTGCCCCCTTTTGCTTGGTTTGCTGATTGTAAATACACACTGGTTCCTGTACACACGGTGGGTAGCGTGTAGTAGGGGTGGACAATATGGCCCCACAATAATATCACGATATTTCATGGTATTTTTGCGATAACGATACTCTTGGCGATATGACAAAACATTGATTAAAAAAAAAATCTTTTCAAGAATACACTACTGCAACAAAATGAACATTTTATTTTATTATTGCATACGATATGATATGGCACACCCCTAACTGAGATATTAAAAAATACAAGAGTTTTCATCAGATTGTAACAGCAGTCAATGATCCAGAATGTCAAGATACTAAATAATGCATTCCAGATATCTGCATATATCCAGGACTGAAGTAAAATAGCAGATTCCTCACTTCATCCAAGTTCTGACACAAGATCTCATTAAATACTCTGTCAATGTGCTTACCATCATCTTCTGCATGTTGTGTGCATTACACACTTCCACCAGAGAGGGCTCTACACCCTAAACTCTTACAAAGTGCAGTGCAAGCATTAGTGGAAAACTCATCTCTACGTATATGATTCACTACTGACCAGTAAATAATTAGTTGTGCACTCTGAATAAGCTCATGTATGTAGCATCTCTTAATGATGTCAGGTCCCGTGGACTGAAGCTGCTCACTGACCTGTGAGATGACCCTGAAGGCATTGGTCTTCCCCAGCACCTCGCTGCTCTTGGACACAGACTCTGCTGAGGATCGAGCCGATTTGGCTGCCTCTTCCACGCCCTCCTTTATCTTCTTACCCAAATCAGTGCGGCCCACCTCCTCAAAGCCCTGCAGAGGCACAGTTCACTGAGGCATGACACAAGCCGCTAAAGGCTTTACCAGACTCCAGAAATACTGGACACTCACAAAGTATTAATCAAACATTCAGACACAGCTATTCATATAAAAGACTTTTATTATTTTTTCTCTTCTACATATTGGACGATAATAGTGAAGATATCAGTACTATGAAATAACACCTATGGAACTATGAAGAGACCAAACATGATAAAGTAAATAATTAATAATCTTTTAATTTTATATGGTCCATATTGGAAAACTAAACTGCAATAGCAGGTTGTTGTGAATTCACTGAGTTGGTGACTTCATGAAAAATCAACATATTTACATATATTCACATATTCAGCCTACAACATTTTAAACCCAACCATTTACATTAAACTTTTTAAGGAGTGTTTCAGTCTAGACTTAGTAAAAGAAAGCCAATCAGTACGAAGCTCATATACATATTTAAATTGCAGTCAAACCAGTAACAAATATAGCCTGGGTAATTCCAGGAGCTAACGCGTGGTGGTTTATGACAGACACTATAATTCTTGGGTGATCAACTGTTTCCGGTGTACGAAGAAAACTGTGTACATTGCATTTTTTGCCATATAATTTTTTGACAAGTATAAAAAAAAAACAATCTTTCTTTTTCAGACAGGAAGCTATTACTTACTTAGCAAAACACTTTATTTTTTAAATAGTCCAACAGTTTTAATATGACAAATAATTGTTTTATATATCGTTGCTGTCCAATGAAAAACAAGAATCTCAAAAAATTGCAACTTTACAGGAGAGACCAAAAACCTATGGAAGTCAATAGAACCACAATTCTTTCCAAGCTATTTTGGAACACTTCTATTGGTCCACTCATCATGAAATTATTACACAATATAAATGACCATTGGTGTGTTCAAATGATGTAGAAAACTCAAAATTGCCAAAAATGGAGATGCATGTTTTTCATTGGACAACAACGATATGTCAGTGTGTTTAACACACTATTTATTTATTTAATCGCCTAAATTTCTCCTGAAATAAGCCATTTATGCTACTTTGTATTGTATTTATGGTTATTTACATCTGTACAAAATGATGAATAGTGTTCTTAGTGGTGAAAACTCACTAATCACCAAGATAAAGGCTTTTAAACAATCAGCAAGACTTTTGCAAAATACTGTAGGTCTAATACCACATTCAGGGGACGGATTTTACTAGATTTGCGATCTGGAGAACACAAAAGTGTACAATGTAGAGACTCCAATGTTGGAGGTTACAGATATAGAAGATTTTATAAACACTTTATGGAAAGAACAGCTATTATGGTATAAGCAGTGGTGGTAATTTCAGGATATTTAGTTTCGAGGCCTGAATTTTCCCACCTCTGCATGTGAGCACACAAAGTTGCTCAGGAGGCCCAAGTGAAAATCTTTTTATGCTTATGCTCATAAAAAAAAAAAAAAAAAAAAAAAAGATGAATCAGGAAATTTGTGATCATGGGACAGGTCCAGGCCATTGTTTCCTTCAGCAGCATTTAACAAGCGAAGATAAATGTTTTGCATACAGTCACGTGACGGCACACAAAAATATCACATTTGCATGCTCACAGGGAAAGTTCAGTGCACTCACTTCTTTAACCGTCTCTGATAAGGACCCCAGAGTCTTCTTCAGCACCTCGGAGGTCCGCACCGTTTCTGACTCAATGCTTTTCTGGAAAAAAATAAAAAAAGATACTAATATATAAATGCTTTAATTCTCATTATATATATATATATATATATATATATATATATATATATATATATATATATATATATATATATATATATATATATAAAAATTTACTGCCAAAACAAAACTTCTCCCCAATATTGGAATATAACTGAATATAACGCAGCAAGTAAGTTTGAAGCATTTCTTTTGGTTCATTCATAATAAAACCACTATTTTAGGAAAAGTTAAAAATAATAAAAGAAAAGAGAGGTACAAAGATATAACCACAATGAACATATATACATAAATACTGAAGAACAACAAAGTTTTTATATTAACAAGACATATCTGGTTCAACATAATGAAAGATTAGTTATAGAATGTACTGAATGCTACCTGTAAATACTGAAAGTTGTTATAAGGATTGTTTTTGTATATATTAAGTATCTATATATTTAATCATCTCAACTCAGCACCTTTCTGGAAAGAAAAGAGACTTGCTCAGCATTTCGCCTCCACTTCCTGCTGAGAACAGGAAGCAGGAAGTAGAGGGGTCATGCAAGTCCACTCACATATTTCCTCCTGGCCTGCTGCAGTGCCTCCGACTCCTCCAGCCGCCGGGCCTCCTCTCTGAACTTCCGAATATTCTCCTTCATCTCTTTATTCTTGCTGATCTCCTGTGTCAGAGACTCCAAAAACTCGCCCAGGAAACTCTTGCGCCCTCCAGAGGCATAGCGGTGCTGTGGAGGTATACAAGATCATCAGATTTCTTTGCGTGGTTCTATCCACAGCACCCCAGTGACACCCCCCAGACAACCCTGAGCTTGCAACGCGCAGGGTTAGAGCAAAGATCTGTTGACCTTTTGGGTCCCCAAGGACTGTACCGAGAACCAAAGGATATGGATACGAGTTCTGGCTTATTCAACACAACCATCACTGAGTGCTTCAGACAGATTTCACTCCACCTGAATCACTGGGTGGCACTTCAGTACAAGATTCTGACCCAACATAAAGGTCACTGTGGGTTAAGAACTATCTTGCAAAGACACACAAAGCAAGGAATTAACTAGATGTACTAGTAACTCTTTTAGGACGCTGGGAATGTACATAAAAACAGAATTTGGCAATATCTGCAAATAAATAATTAATTAATAATCAACTGAAAATAGTACAAATGTAATATATCAAACATTAAAAACAAGAAATGTTATTGTTTTCTGAAAAATATATACCTATTTTAAAAATTGGTTATCAGCACACATGTAAAAACAGCTTGGACAGACACAACAAAAGACTCCAACTCTACAGTGCACAGAATACACAATATCTGGACCTGAGATGATCTGAGGCAAAGTGGAAAGTACCCTGTGGTCTGGCGAATCAAAGTTTGAATTCTGTTTTGGTAATCATGGACGTCTTCCAGGCTAAAGAGGAGACAGACAATCCAGCCTGTTATCAGTGCACTGTTGCTTTAGTGCTTATGGGTTTGTTTGGCTTTTACATCTGTGAAAGCACAATTAATGCTAAACCACATAGACAGGCTTTGGAGCAACATACGCTCCCATTTAGATGACGTCTTTTCCAGAGAAGGTCCTTCTTATTTCTGATATGTAAACTGAAAACATCGAAAACATTTGGTGCACTATGAAAAGAAAAGCATGACTGAGACCCCAAACTGCTGAGCAGCTGAAATCCAATATTATGCATGAATGGGAAAACGTTTCACTTTCAAAACTATTCCTTGACCGTCAAACTAAATAAATAAAAGATCAAAGCAGATTAGGGAAATTTGTTTCTAGGGGAATTAGTTGGGTTATTGGAATTATAATGACACTTTATTTTATTTTTTTAAACTTTCTATTACTTGTTTTTTCTTATTTATTTTTTTATGTCTTTTGTACACGTTTGGAATATACACACAGTATGTTTTTTTCTTACTGCTGTGCATGTATAATGCTTATGTGTGTTTGTTAGTTGTTGTGCTTTATGTTTGATGGACCCCATGAAGAATAGCTGCTGTCATTTTAGAAGCTAATGGGGATCCAAATAAAATAAACAATAAAAATAAATGTGTAAAAGAAGACCTGATAAACACAGTGGTTAACATGAACCTGACCCAACCCAGTAAAAACTTACTTTACTGCCATCAAATAAAATGAGAAACAATTTCAAACATTTAACATTATGCATTATTATATATATCGTGAATTATTGTATCTCTACGGCATGTCATTTGAGCATGGGTACCCAGACTTTTGCATGCAGAGGTTTAGCAAAACCTGTCTAACATGGATCTAAAAAACATTCAAAGCTGCAAAATTGCTGGTTTATAAAATGAAAGCATCTTGTACTAGGGAAACATATATCTACTAATATCCACACGCAAGTGCTGAACACAAACTTTACCAACAATAGCTCGAACAAACTGAACATCTGGAAAAAAAACTTTGATGTACCTGTACAGCCACGGCCTGGCACCCCACGACTCTGCCTGTGTTGAATGTTAAACATGCTGCAGACAGAGTTCTGCTTCTCCTGAGCAAGAGCTGAAAGGAAAATACAAAAATATTACACCTCGCATGACTGACTAATCTAGTACAACAACAAGACACGAGGAGGGATGTTAGTGGATGCGCTATAACGCAGTAAACATTGTATAATATGAAATGGAAGGTCAAAAATAACTGCACTCAGCTTAACGGAAATCTCATATACCTGCGATTTAGGTGATTATGTGATGAGACAGGCCTACTGACCACGGCTGGCGCTAGGTGGGGGCTTGCTCCCCCAAATTCTGTCTTTGCCCCCACAATCGCAACGCAAGCAACGACTGTTATCTCTGAACCAATCACAGAAACGCATTTTGCTGCGCAGTGTGAAGATATGTTCTTGCTCATTTCTGATTGGCTTATATTGTAATTTCCTAATCATATTAGTTTTCTCACTTTTAAGTATTACAGTCTCAGCCTGTGTCTATTTACTTTTGTCAGCTCTGAATTAAAGTTGGACTAAAGCTTTTCACGAAACCTCACCTCAAGAGTAGAAGTGCTGATCTAGAATCAGTGATTGTGATAATGACTGTCATAAATTACGGAGAACACTGATCCAAGGTCAGCCCTGGCGCTATCTTAAACAGCTGACCGTAGCAGCTCACAATGAGTCTCAATCTACTCTAAACCACATCAACAAGTCTGTAATGAAGACCTGTACACAGTTTAAAGGGGACTGAAAAAGAAGTATTAACAGGGACAATTTTTGGGTGACTATTGACTTCTAATGTTCATTAGCAGCATTAGCCTTGTACAGACCAAAAACATACTTTACTTTGAGTGCAAGTACCAGAATCTTTTTGTACCAGAAGCTATTTGTGAGCATTTTTATTAATTCATTCATCATAAACTTTACACAGAATAGAAACAGCAGCTGATGGTGTAGAAAACTTAAATTGACAAAAATGGAGACACATGGTTTTCATTGGACAGCAGTGATATATTTATATCTTTTTTTTCCAAAACTGCTTCTTTAAGTTTAGACACTACAGCACAGGACACTGATGCCTAAAACAGAAATGTTTAAAATGTAAAGGTAAATGTAAAATTATGCACATGACATACAGAATAACCTACAAAGATCTTATTGAACAGAAAGAAGACAGATTACTGGTCTGTTAGGTTAGTATAAGGAGTTTAGTGTAGCTCGCTGTGTTTGATGGCATGTACAGAGGCAGGAGCTCGTGTGTGTGTGTAGAAATGAATCGCCGGCTCTGCAGCGCGGACTCGCTGAGACACGCAGCTGACAAACACAGCTCCAGCCCCGGACACGCTCTCAGCCCGACAGCGCTGCTCCACTTTACTCATTCAGCCCCAAAACGAAGAAGAAACTAAACTCAGAGCCAGAACAGCCTCACCTCAGAGCACCTGCACAAGGACGCCGCCATCTTGCACTGAACTTGCGTCATGTTGTTGGTCAGCTGGTCTTCCGACGTCACTTCCCGCGTGACTGCGTACAACGATTAACATTAACTGATTCAGAGAAAAGTTCTGTTCTATGAATGTATTTACTATTAAAAGGTTCAAAGAATTTACAATACAGTATGGAAGAGTGGATCTTTAAGAAGCCAAAACCAACTGACTATGATGCAAATATTCATAACAATTACAAATCCATACGTCATTATTACACTGAAAGGATAAATTAGCACGTGACCATCTAAAATAGCATGAAATAACATGAGGTGACTGAATTATATATATATATATATATATATATATATATATATATATATATATATATAATCTAACATAAGATTAAAAAAATAAATAATAACCACACATTCTAGAGCTATATTAGAATTTATGTAACAAAAGATATCTCTCATAATGCAGTCATGTCTTTGATTCACAGGAGAAATACAGAAATAAACTAGTCCAGAGTCCACAGATACAAAGATACAGTCATAAAACCGCTGATTCACTTTCCTTTTCTTACAAAACATATGTGCATGTGAATTTTGACAGCAGCCAAGACCTTTTTCCAACCCATGTCTGTAAGGGGCTAACTCCAGATGAATTTCCCTTTTCAGGATATGAATATATGTATATTTTGTCAAAGATCAAGAGTCCATTAATGACCAGCTCTCCGTTTTAATACTATTCTGTTGGAGATGCAGGACGAGTTTTATTATACAATATTTTGCATATAATAAAACGAAAGAAAAATCTTACAGTTTTATGCAGGATGTATTTAGTAAAGCAGATCTTAGAAATGTTTCTTCTTATTATTATAACCTGTAAAAAAACTAATGCCCTTTTCTTTTTTTAATTTATATATTCAAAGATTTAAATGGATAGATCTTATTATCTTACACGTTCAAACTTTGATTATGATGGGTAAATAGTGTATTCCCATAGAAAAAAAGCCAAACTGCCTCCATTTGTCCTTAATGACTTTAACTAGCACAGCTCAAGCTCATGCAATACAAACAAACAAACAAACAAAACCAAACAAAAAAGCAGTTATGAAATTGCTCCTATGCACTCAATAAAATGTTTGTATTGCTGTAGTTTTATAGCTTAACAGAATGTCAATATGAGTAAGCTCATTTTAAGTTTAATCTTAATATTTTAACCCATTTATGTCCTACAACTACAGAAAAATGCCTTGTGCTTATGTTAAATATGTGACCTTTTGAATATATTGGTTAAATGTAACTTTCACAGTTTTTTTACAATCAAGTTGGAATTTTTATGCTTCAGTAATCCTGCATAAACAAAAGAAATAGGTTAATATGATATATGAATGAGGCGGCACCATGGCGCAGTGTTCAGCACTGTCGCCTCACAGCAAGACGATCTGGGTTTGATTCCCGGTCCGGGCCGTTCGGTGTGGAGTTTGCATGTTCTCCCTGTGCTTAAGTGGGTTTCCTCCCACAGTCCAAAGACATGCATGTTAGGTTGATCGGTCACTCCGATAAATTGCTCGTAGGTGTGAGTGTGTCTTGGTCATGTGATGGACTGGTAACCTGTACACGTTGTACCCCGCTTTTGCCTGATGACACTGGAATCGGCTCCAGTGACCCTGACTAGCAAGGTAAAGTGAAAGATGATGGATGGATGGATATATGACAAGAAACTCAACTTTTAGCGATAGTTTGATCAAATTTTAGTAGTTTTGATTACGTACAGATCCACATTCTGTAATTCGGTTTTCACGTGTGATAAGACAGAAGGACACACAACTACAACACTGTAGGTCTGGAGTTTTGTGTTTTCCTGCCCAGACACACCTGGTCCAGCTCAAAAAGCACTTAATCATTAGCTAATGATTTGAATCACATGCAGTAAAGCAAACCTGCGGGGCAGGAACTGAGAAACACTGTTTATATTAGTATTCGGTAAGATGTTGAGTTACTGCTGGTCAATTGCTCCAGTCTGTGTGGCTTTACCGACACAGACCTCTTAAGGAAATTACTTAATTCGCAATAGCAAAAGCAAAAGACTGGAGAGAAATTACCAGTCTAAACAACTTACCTCAGCAAAGTACACAGTCCAGGGCCCTCTGTGTTGACTTAATGACTTAACTGACTTAACTGACTGAGGGAGCTTATGACATATGACTTTCTAGAGGAGTTGTTGTGAGGACTGTCATTTGGCTACTTTCTGTTAGGTTCCAGTTGTCGTTTTAAGACTAAAAGACTTAAAGGTTCTTTAGTAAATATATATACACACAACCATGACCATTCAAGGAACCAAAAAGGGTTTTGTTAATACAAAACTTTTATTTGGTTCTACAGTTGTATGCAAAAATCATAGCAGCCGGCTGAGAATCAGAAAAAGAAAGCTATTAAAACGATCAAAGCACAGGCCGTTTGCACATGACCACTGTCTGAAAGGCCATTAAAAAGCAGTTAAGGAGGACTAGAATTTATCTTGTGTGCCGGCCAGAACAGCAAAGTAAAACCCCCTAATAACAGCAGAGGACCTTCAGGGGAGTTTGGTTGACCCAAGAGTGGCGGTGCACTGTTCACTGTTCTTAAGACCCCATTAACACCTGCTCTCTTCATATGACTTGTTTTGATTTAAGCCACATGTATTTACACTTGGTAGTCAAATGCATCTCCAGTTAGTCTGACTCAAATCAGATGGTTGTGTGGGACAAAATATGCAAATTTGCTCACTATGCAGTAACCAATCACCAATTGTTTATGCATTCAAACACTGTATGTGCTATGCTAAAGATGACCGTTGCCTTAATACTGCACACTGTTGTACATTTCTTCAAATTTAGGGGAAAATTTCTGAGAAAATTACTGAGATCCTAATTGCAGCCATAGCAAATGCCATTACCGTCTATGATTATCTTCCTCGCAGATATGGATCATGTGCCCAGTGATGTACTTCATGGAGAGGAGATTGGGTTGTACTGGGAGGAGTTTTGGTTGTCAAATGTGTTTTGGAAAGACGGACGACTTTACAAACCTATGACATGTGGCTCAAATGCACCTTGGAACACCTCCTGAAGTGGCCTGAGCGATCAGATTTGTATTTTTTTTTTTTAATGCATCATGGATGCGTTTACACTTACATTTTATATGTGGCTTGCCCTTACCTGGATACAATCCTCACACCCAAGACGCACAAAGGCACCAGGTGTAAGCAGGACTGAAGAGTCTCCAGAGGAAATATTACCTGTGACTTTATCAGAGAAATCCACTATGTAGTATGCAAAACAACATGTACATTAGTCAGAACCATTCTTGGAACAAGTGCTTTGAACTGATGATGTAAAATGGAATGCTCTGTGCACAATTACCAGCAGTTGATGAAAAGAACAACTTGCCAAGTGTTAAGCATGAAGGTGGATCTAATGTGTTTTGGGATTACCACTGTACAGATAGATGGACGAATGGATTCTACTACATATCAGTGAATTATGGGAGTAAATGTGACACAGTCGGCCAAAAAACTGAAGCTGAAGAGAGGCTGGCTTCATTAACAGGACAATAATTCAAAATGTATCTGAACATAAACGTAAGCAGAAGTTTTTGGAATAGCCCTCATAGTCCCCAGACAGAATGTCATTGAAAGTCTGTGGTTAGGTCTTAAATATGCTGTCTATGCAAGACAACCCTAGAAAATTCCAGAACCTCATGCATTCCGCAAGGAAAAGTGGGTGAAATTCCCTAAAAAGAGAACAGAAACATTCCTAACTGGCTACAAAAGCCAAAGCTGTTACATCTGCCAGTGGGATTGTTGCCAAGTACTGACTTTTGCACACATCACAATAGCTTTATTTTTCAGTTAAATAAAACATACTACAACTCTGCATTAACATCTGCAACAAAAATATTGACTCACTTTGCTGCAGAGTTTGTATTTACTATGAAATGTTTGTATGTACTATGAATCCTTGTCCAGACTACCAAAATACATCTAGTTAGCTTGAGGCCTTTTCTGTAATGACTGCTACAATTGCTTACATATATTTAGAGCACTGTGTTCTTTGACATTTGAATAGTATCCCCCAGCACACACCTTAATGCCTGAGCCTTGTTGCATCTGAGCTGCCATTTGAATGCTGTCTTACAACACACGCCTTCGTTTCTAATCCTTATTGTATGAGTTGTGACTCCTCAGTTCAGTTTTGCCTCCTCACACCCTTCAGCGGCTAGTGACTGAGTTAATCTTTAGCGTGAAAGCCAACACCCAGAATCATGAACTAACCATGCAAGATACCTGGTGTCTCAGTGGGCCCGTCTCTGCAGCAACAGAAATCAGGGGAACCACCACGAGTCAGCAAAACTGGAGTTTTAAATGTGTAGAGTCTCTGAGTTCAATCACAATAGACCACTAAGCCACTGCAGCAGTTATCTATTACACTGTGCTACAGCCATGAATGTTTTAATCTTAAACACTATGCATTATACTTTTACCCAGTTGTCTCTTCAATTTAGTCCAATGGTATAACTCACTAGTGAGATCAAAGCATCATACAATGTTACTAAGCTGTGAGGGCCTAGGTCACCTAATAGATCCTCTAATGGCCAGCACTGCACTCACCCAGAGAAAACCTAATTATGCTCATTTTGACTCACAGCCATTGATCAAACTTGCAATCTCCCAATAAATAAACGCTTAGACATTTGTACGACCTGGGTTCCCAAACAAATTGGGACCTCAATCCTTCCTACGTTTCTTTCTTAAATTTGTCTTTCTTAAATTAGATTCCCGATGATCATTTAACTCCAGAACTGTTTGAACATCTGTGCTCCTGAGTTTGTTTCAATTCTGTTTTAACCCCAGAACTAATCCTGACTAAAAAAACATTGGCGAATGTCAGAATCGTCCAGAAAACTGTGTAAGCAGGTTTAGGAAGATTTTAAGTACAGTTGAGGCCCACTGTGTTTTTTTTTCAACTCATTCCAAAGCAAATGCTGATCATTTACCTCAAGAACTAGTTCAGAGTGAAATTTAAGTATGGTTTATAAATGAGGCCTCTGATCTTATTGTGCACTTGATGTCTGCTAAAATCATTCTGTATGGATAAGTAGTGCTTATAGTAACTTATGTCATGGTAGCTTTGACCAGTTCTTACTAAACCATTGGATGAAGCCTGTATGGCCTCATCACTTAAACTTCAAGGGCCTTTATGTGGGGGTTCCTCATAACCACAAAAAAATACATAGCAGTAACCAGTAACTCAAAGCAAAGACTAAAGACGGGCATCTCAATGTCCCACTATGAGTTCATATCAAAAACAAATTCAAACACATGCTCATCCATCAATTCTAGAAGTTTGTCCTTCTTTACTGCAGTAACACTCTCTACTGTGCTCGTCTGTGAAGGCTTTACACCAAACGCTGGAACGTTGCTTGTGTGGATCTGATTATTCATTCAGCCACAGCAGCATTAGTGAGGTCAGGTAGTGATGTTGGATGATTAGTTCTAGATCACTCCAGTTATTCCCAAAGGTAAGGAATGGAGCTCCATCACTCCAGGCACACCAGGCTGATGTGTAGCAGCTCCAGGATTTCTCATTGTACTGTCAGTGCTTTTCTATGAGCCTGAGTACAACCGATCAGCTGGACCTACTCAACAGTAGCAGTGACTGAACACTTCTTCACATCTTGTAATGCAGATGCATGCAAACCAGAGGGGAACACAGCAGCACCGCTGACTGCTTCCCCTTTCCTTGCAGCGGGGCGGCGAGCTGCGTTCAGCGCCCTCTGGCGGACGGAATGGGAACCCTCCCCGGGACTCCTCCCCTTCTGCAGAGTCGAGAGATCCCTCTTCCTGCGGTCAGCTCTATGTGACAGCCAGCACTGGCGCATTGTCTTTCCTATTTAACTTTATTTTTCTCCCCCCTTTCACACCTCGTTCCCCAGCACTCGACACGAGCCCCGCAGCCTTCTACACCTCGGACTCGCCGCGGTCTTCTGGAACATGGGCAACAGGGACGATGAATACGATTTCTTGTTCAAAGGTAAATCCCGGGGACCGCATTCTCCCGTATCGGTGGGGTTAGGGCTTCATAATCCTTCTATTGTCTTCCAAGCCGGGGGGGATCATCGACGTGGGCTTTTTTTTTTTTTTAGAGTTGCATCGCAGTCTCGCTCGTACGTTGACAATGTCCTCTAATTTTGCGCCGGCTTGCCCATCATACATATCCTGTTTGCCATCATTGCCGCTGTGCCCACAATAGTAGCTGTCATTGCAACACAGCGACGCCCGCAGAGGCATCGATAGGCATCGGCATCGATCGAAGAAACATCTGTTTTGACTTTGCGTTTTATTTATTTATTTATTTATTGGCTCGGATGCTTTCAGGCCCGCGGAGTAGTGAGCAGGGGGGGGACAAGGCCGGGGGTCTGATGCACTACAGCGATTACGGAGACTGCAGAAATGTAGGCTGGGGTGGTCTGTCTGTGCATCAAAGGCGACCCACAGAAAAAAATGAAGCTCTTTGCATGTTTTTAATGTTTCTAACGTTGTAGCCTCACGGATTATCATCTGCTGACGCATTTTAAACCAGCCTGTATTGAAAGATGGGTCACAAATACGAAGCTCAAGTTGGCTTCCTATTCGAATTCTCCCGTTCCACCTTAAATGGGGGCAGCAGCGGTTACATTCCGCCGTAACTGCTGCCCCCATTTAAGGTGGAACGGGAGAATTGGAACGAGAGGCTAGCGACGATAATGACAAAGGGCATGGTTCAGGAAAAAAAGTGTGACCTACTAACGAAGCCAGGTCCACCATCAGCTTTTACAGATGCCTCTGGGCTTCCATCACACAGGCCGGAGAAGAAGCCTGCATCATCAGATTCTCTCCTTCAGCTGGAGCCTTGGCTTGCTGACAAACACTGGCAAAGCAAATAGCAGCACTCGTCGTCCCCTAGCTTTGACTAGCACCCTTGAACCTCATCAGCGACTTGTCACTCTGCTAGCTTCACGGAGGACAAAGTTCTGATTCGTTCGCTCGTGAAGATGCAAACAATGGCACTGCAGCCCCCCCTCGCGCTGGTTGAGCCTAGTCGTGTCACTCTAAAGGCTTTGCAAAGTAATTCGACAAAATGCAAAACGGCTTGTGGACTGGAGGCAGCTCTGCAGAAGCTCCCTCCACCAAACTAGACCCGGGCTGTGTCCCAAACCGCATGCTACAGTCCTATGTAGTAGCCTAGGGCCAGGACTTGATTCGTGTATAAACCGTGCCGGCATTATTCAAATTATTGTTCTTTCCTCTTTTCAGCTGATAGGAAGTTACAATCAATGCAGTGGAAAAGTCTGAACTTGTGCAAATGTTATACAAACAATATATACACACATCAAGCAGTTCATACATACTTTCAATTACAACTCATTTGTTTTTTTGAAAGGGTGCCTTGTAGGATAGGTTGACAAGGCGCCCCTGTTTTCCGGATGGAGCTGTCCACAGAGATGCCCCAGTTTTAAACTGTGAATTGAAGGCTCGGTGGTGTAGTGGTTAGCACTGTCACCGGGTTCGATTTGCGTGTTCTCTCAGAGTGGGTTTTTTCACCCACAGTGCAAAGACATGCTAGGTTGTAAGGTTGAACAGTCACTCTAAATTGCCCGTAGGTGTGAGTGAGTGTGTGTTGGCCATGTGATGGACTGGCGACCTGTCCATGGTGTACCCTTCCTTTGCCTGGGTTTTTGACTTCTGCCCCCCCAGTGTCCCTGACCAGTGGGATAAAGTGGAAGATAATACATGAATGGATGGATGGATAAACGCACACCAAGTCCTAAAAGCAGAGTTAGGCTAGGTTTATACTTGACGCATGGTAAATAGGGATAGGGCCGCACTTTATATTTGTGCAGAATTTTCTGAAAGCTCCTGCATGCAGAGTACTACTGGAATTTGTGGGGGACGGCGTAGCCAAAAGTTTAGTTTCTCTCATTAGTAAAGTTTTAATAGCCTCACAGACTGCCGTCCACAACGCTGCCTCTTTCATCCCTCCGTTTGTAGTATGTACACCGGTCTGAGGTATAACGATCTCCACCACTGTTGTCATGTTTGCTGTTGTCTGAAACATTTGACTCTGGACTGCCCTCTAGTGGAGCCTAAAGGACACATGGAAGGTACGTGGCCAGTGATGGTTACAGTGTTCGAAGCGGGCGTACTCGTTTTGGTACGTAAAGGAAGTATAAATGAGCCCTAAGCCTGATGAATGAATGTGATGGGAGATTTGCTCAGCAGGCTGGCCTCTATATATGGCACGTATATTGGAGATCTTTAATATTAGTTCACATAGAATACTACAACTATTGGCGCGCTCACTGTAAAGGTTTGTCTTGCGTGACAGTCTGATGCTGTTTTTTGAGCTATAACCACTAGTCTCTTTGCTGCATAAATATTTAATATGAATATGAATAATGGTCTCTTGTGGTAACGGTATACCTGCTTCATCCCTGCCTAAGCCCATAGACTTAGCTACCTTTGAGAGCCTTTTTGCTTTTTTTTGTAAAAAGTGACTTGTGAGAAATCTCATGAGGAGGGAATCAAGACTTCTGAATCTTTTAGGCTGTAAAACTGTAATTTATTGCCATGCATGCCGTTCCGTCAAGAGCTCCTCTGGCAGCAGCACACACAGTTCCATAGTTTACCATTGCTTCATTTACCATGATCGACTGCTGTATGGTTTTCTGATGTGGTTTACAAAAATACTTTGTACCCAATTTTGTCAGTCAGTCTTCACCGTAGTTTATAATAGTACATCAGTTGCCATGGTCAAAATATGTGAAACTTGAACTGTCCCCCCTTTTTATTTCATAAAAACATTGGATATTTAATTATATATTGACCACCCAACTGAAAATGTTCACGGTTTTCATTCCAGAATTCTGGTCTCCTTAATGTAACACTGTTAACAGCTATTTGTTTGGTAGGAATATAAAATATTGACAAATTGGTGTGTTATATGAGGGTAAAATGGAGCTTCATGCTAATGGTCAAGAACAAAAGAACCACCTGATGTTAACAGTGGTACATAAAATACATTTCATTGTATCCCAGTTGTTAATAATATGGCAACAACATTGCAATCAAATGCAAGCTATGTCTAAGGCTCTGTAACATCCACACAGACTTCACGAATTTGAATTTGAACCACTGTGATAATCCTGTAGACGATAATTGTTTGTCTAAATTTGTATTATTGTCCAAGGTTACCAATGAATAAATACTATACTACCATTACGTGTTCAGTGTGAATGGTATAGTAGTATGTGGTTTCGAGTGGTGCTAGGACCCAGAAACCTTCCATGATGGTGATGATGGATTTTGCTGCTGCCTTCTGACTCCCGTCCTTTCTGGTGGGCCATTTATACAGTTGTTCTTATCGGAGACTCTGGTGTTGGAAAGAGTAACCTCCTGTCGCGCTTCACACGGAATGAGTTCAACCTGGAGAGCAAAAGCACAATCGGAGTGGAGTTCGCAACACGCAGCATCCAGGTGGACGGCAAGACGATAAAGGCGCAGATTTGGGACACGGCTGGCCAGGAGCGCTATAGGGCCATCACCTCGGCGTGAGTGCACTAGCAAACTATGCGTTCACATTCTTTAATCAGGCTTCAAAGAGGGTAAGGACGCAACAGGATTATAATAGAAGCCAAGCACAAAGAAATACATTACAGTTGGTACCCTGTGGGAATTGTGATAGCGATCAATACAGTCACTGTGGTCAGTCAACAATGGTTATCTTGGTAGATATTTTCAATCACAACCATAAGTACATGGTGAAAATGTGATGTGTACTACCTGTAGTATTCTCTACTATGCATAGTGTGTTGAATGTATCCATTCTGCCACTCACTGCTTCAAGGTGAAGCCTTAAAATAACTCTCTGGCAACCTAGTCTCAATCTGCCATATTTGTATTAACTATATCTGGTTGTTTAGCACAAGTCTACCAGGTTTTCCTGTTCTGTAAAGAACAGAAAACATGTCCATTTACAATCCACTACAATTATCAGTATTTTTGAAAGATGCTTGCTCTACCTAACAAGCAACATAAGCAGCTGTTTTGCCCCCCCCTCCCATATTATATATATAGATGAGGTAGTATTTTACTCGGACAATAAATTAATTGTGTTGTCTTTATGTAACCTACATAACATGGACAAGAATGGGCCAAAAACTTTTAAAAGAATTTTGATTGAAAGAAAATTCCATTTAATGAAAGCCAAATCAAATGCATTGGACTGCACTAAACAGTTAAATTCAGCATTTATCTGCTCATGTTAACACACAATAACTGTTTATTTGATTAGTTTATTACACATAAAAACTTAAAATACATTGGCATAATTAAAATAAAGACACACATATATATATATATATATATATATATATATATATATATATATATATATATATATATATATATATATATATATATATATATGTAAACAAGCAGGATTGTGCTTTTAATTGTGCAGGAGTGTTTTCTCTGTAGAGGTTGTGATAATTTATTTTCAGAATAATTTGAGCTAAAACTTTTGCAAGCAATTGTATTTGATTGAATAAAAATGTATGCCATGATTAATTTCACACAAACCTTTGCTTTTTTTAAGAAATTTGGTTGAAACACTGTGTGTGTTTTTTAAGGTCATTTCAACCAAACCACAAAAGCCAAGTGAGTAAAACCAAAACCACATGACCTTCCTTGTCTGATCTGTGTCTCTGGCCTTCCTGTAGCTACTACCGAGGCGCTGTCGGGGCCTTGTTGGTGTATGACATTGCCAAGCATCTGACCTACGAGAATGTGGAGCGCTGGCTGAAGGAGCTGAGGGACCACGCTGACAACAACATCGTCATCATGCTGGTGGGCAACAAAAGCGACCTTCGCCACCTGAGGGCAGTGCCCACCGATGAGGCTCGAGCCTTTGCAGGTACTTCTGGGATTGAGAGGAACCAAATTGGTAGAACGTTTCAAGCCATCTTGAGTTCTGCTGAAACATCAGGGTTGTATACAGTTCCACAGTGGATTCGTATGAAATCGGATCAAATGTCTTATTTTTGCAGTGTTATTGAGTAACATCAGAATGACATCATCGTTTCTAGTCTGTTTAGATGGTCTATATTAGATCTAACACCACAGTTCAGCTTGGTTGTACAGTATGGTACAAGGGATGGTACAATACATTTTTTTAACCTGGTAGAAGGGTTGTAGATATATCATGGATATTGTTATTCCTGACTCCTGTTTAGCAACGCTGTGTATATTGAGCCCCAGATTATGCCTGCATGAGTTTGTAGTTGTTTTTTTTTTAGCTATGACATTAGCATTTTGCAGTTGAAGTATATGTGACCACTGCAGTCCAAAGGGGCAGGCCTTATGCCAAAACGATGGTGCATTAGATCCAGATGATAGAACTGCCAAGTAATCAAGCATGCAGTTTTTTAAAGTAACCTCGTATCATTTTGTACTGAGTTGTACGTTTAGGTTCTTGTTTGCCATAATCTCAACACTTTGCTTGGTGGAAATGGGCCAGTTTGTGAGTGATAATCATCAACTATCACTAACATCAGCTTTCATAGCTACATTGCTTGGAAAGTTAATCAGCCACACATTACACAACAACCAAGAGTGATCATGGGAGTATTCGAATAAGTTATATTTGTTGAAAATCAGTTTGAGAAGGAATCTATGCCCTGGCTTTATATTATTTAGAGTGACTGATCAACCTAACATGCATGTCTTTGGACTGTGGGAGGAAACCGGAGTACCCACTCAAGCACAGGGAGAACATGTAGCCATAACACACACATACATATCATTTTTTTCTGAATTTGGTGTCTCTGTGCTCCTTGCCTTTTTTCCAGATTCCATTGTTTTTCCAGAGACTTCTGTTCAGTTTTCTCAGAATAAAAAAAAAATATATATATTTTATATATAGTTAATTCTGTAGTCAGTTTGTCAGTTTATAAATGACCATATATATATTTATATAAATAAATGACATTACAGAATTAACAAACACACCCAATCTAGCCATCCTCCTGTGTGTGTGTGTGTGTGTGTGTGTGTGTGTGTGTGTGTGTAGGAGGATGGCTCGGTTGGGTGTGTTTGTTAATTCTGTAATGTCAGTTATCGTGCCCTGTGAGCTACTGTAACCAAAAACAAATTCCTTGTATGTGTGAGCATACTTGGCAAATAAAGTCTGATTCTGATTCTGATTCTGATATAAATTCAAACTGGCGTTTAATATAGATGTAGATATGGAAATGTTTTTCTTGCTATTCAAGAGACGATAACAACTCCTTTTCTCTTTTCCAGAGAAGAACAATCTGTCATTTATTGAAACCTCCGCTCTGGATTCAACCAACGTGGAGGAGGCATTCAAGAACATTCTAACAGGTACATGTTTACCCTCCCCCCAACCCCCCCCAAAAAACGATGACTTCCCTTTTTAAGAGTTTGAAGACTCCCACTCAGAAACGGGGGTGTGAATGTTGCTCAAGCCGGCTAGTGGCTCCATTCCAACCCACTGCAGCAGTGATTCAGGTTTATGTCAGGTCATAAAACAACTGTGAAGCATCTGTCAGAATGTAGTCTTGTGAGAGAAGTGTGACCCAGTATGCAACGGAGCCTGATCACTCAAGCATGGTTAGGTCAATGTGCACATAACTGCCGTTCAAGCACCTGAACACAGACAAAGCAATGGGGGCTGGGTTTGCAGGCGATATAAGCCGTTACAAAAGTTTGCAACATGTAATAAAACAGTGTCAAATCCGGGTTTGTTGTAAACGACTACAATAGGCTTCAACCAACATTAATAATTCCATTAAATGAAATTCGGGAATAACTGAGACAGCATCTAAATCACCTTGTACTTCCAATCTAACACTCTGTAAATCTGTTCCTCAGGCCTATGTCAGTCCTTCCACAGTGATAAAGGAGATCTCCCCTCATACTTCCAGCATATGTTCAAGGCACTGTCAGAACATGCTAAATGACTATGTATATGTTAATTTACTGAAGTTTATTGCGTGCTTCTAGTGCTCATCTATCATTTTTATGACAACTGCAATGGCATACTGTGCAACCTTTAAACAGCCTTCAAAAAACTGGTATAGCTTATGGTATCTTCAAGCAGTTATCTAACAGGGATTATGGGGATTTTGAAGGCTGTGTATGCTGTATATGTGGACAGTTAGTTAGGTGTTTGCTATGGATATCATCTTAGAATATGTGAGAGTTCTATTCGCATGGTTTTCATTGTCTCTAGACACCATTATGATCAGAGTGACGATGGTAAAAAGTCTACCTTATGGATAAAACAGTGACCTAGCTTAACAAACTAGGTCGCATGTAAGGTACTACTATAAAACTGTATTATCCAGCACCTAGACATGGAGGATTTGAGTCTCTGGAGCTTATGGAAGATTTTGGCTTTTGATCGAATTTGCCAATTTTCTCAAGTATATATATATACATAGAGACCTGGTGCATGGCTACGACCATGCCTATTACTCTAACAAGCACTGTTAGAAGAATCCAAGATCTCCATTTTTTTCTATACTATGACAGACTGAAACATACACTACTGCTCAAAAGTTTGGGATCACAGTGAAATTTACTTGTTTTTAATGGAGTCGTCTTCCTTCCTTAACACAATGGACTGACGGGACTCTAAAGAAAAAAGTTGTTTCTTTCTGGCCATTTTGAGTCTGTCAGCAAGCCAT
The DNA here is from genome assembly GCA_021613375.1 of Megaleporinus macrocephalus. Classification (NCBI taxonomy): domain Eukaryota; kingdom Metazoa; phylum Chordata; class Actinopteri; order Characiformes; family Anostomidae; genus Megaleporinus; species Megaleporinus macrocephalus. Next base: position 23,086,297 of record CM038723.1, on the reverse strand, counting down.
CAACTGCTGATGCTTCAGATACTAAACTAACCTGGAATGTTGTTCTCCCTTTTATGCTCACTTATTAGTAGAATGTTTTTCAGCTGTGCGTCACATTTGAGCAAGAGTGTCCTAACAACCAATTAGTCCAATAACATCCTTAACTTGGATTGGCGGCCGTACCAGGAGATTTAGACAGAGGACTAATAATTGTTGTTGGCTATAGGACTATATGCAAAATAAGCCTCTATACAAAATAAGCTTTAATACAAACATTTTTATTCTTTAAAAATCATCTGATACACTTAAATTAATTGTAAAATAGAAAATATTGTTTGTGAATTGCATGAAAATTGCATGAGTTGCAATTTATAATTTTAAATAATAGGACTACATCTTGTGTGGCAATTATATTGATACTGTGGCTTGTGAATATTGGTAATATCATGCAGGGTGTCAGGCTGCAGGAACCAAAAACTGATCATGATCTGAGACTGGTTAGCATCCTGGCAAAAAACGCAGTGGAAATTTCTGGGACTTCTCAGACTGCTGAGTTTATTACTTTGTGGTCTTTACCAGTATCATATTTCAATAAAGCTGGAAAACACAACAGCCCTACTGGCTTCAAAGGCATCCAAATCCATTCTGTGCAACGTAGCACACGAGAAGTGAGAAACAGATTAGTGAATGGTCATTAAATACAATATCCCCAACTTGGTACTTGTATGAAACCTTGGCAGTACTACTCTATGGTCTCTCGCTTATACCCGTTTGTGTGAATGAACTGTTGCGTTTGCTGAAGGAGCAGCTCAGCCAAATATAGTTACTGCCAAGAAGCATGCATTTTTTGTTGATTATCAGGGACAATGCATGCTATAGGGTGAGGTTCCTTAATGCTCACATGGGAACCTCAGAATCTGGATCTCAGTAACACTGTTTATCTTGATAATTCCAGATAAGATGTTTGTCCTATTTTCATTATTGTTCATGCTATGTAACAGCTCATTTGCATAAAGTCATTTGAATAATGCCAATATGTAACTATTCACTTGACTCAATTCTTGACTCAACTGTACTGTTGGTGTTGCCTCCAGTGGGTAATAAAGGAACCCACAGTGACGGCTGAATACTGAGTACAATGTCCTCAATGCATTCAGGAATGTATACCATGAGCTTACCTAAAAAAGTAACAAACACATTCAGAAAACCACATAGGAAAACTAACTTAAATAACTTAAATGCAGTTACAAATTTCTCAACATTATTTTGACTCGCCTGCTTCAGTCCACTGCTGTTCCCACAACCCCTCATTAACTGTCTCATTAATGAAGCAAACAATCAGCCATACCCCAATAATAAAATCTTGCAAATCTGACTATGGCATGATGTTCAGTTAATAACATGCATGTAAGTAAATCCAAAAGTAATGCTAAGCTTATCACTCATGAATATGACCACTACTGGGGACTGTTCTGTTAATAATCCATAAAAAGTAACACTGAGATTAATAACTGATCATCACATAGATTTAGCAGTCTACTCAGGCTTTAGCAGAACTCAGGAACACTGAGATTAATAACTGATCACATTGATTTACCAGTCTACTCAGACTTTAGCAGAACTCAGTAACACTGAGATTAATAACTGATCACATTGATTTACCAGGCTACTCAGACTTTAGCAGAACTCAGTAACACTGACATTAATAACTGATCACATTGATTTATCAGTCTACTCAGACTTTAGCAGAACTCAGTAACACTGAGATTAATAACTGATCACATTGATTTATCGGTCTACTCAGGCTTTAGCAGAACTCAGTAACACTGAGATTAATAACTGATCACATTGATTTATCAGTCTACTCAGACTTTAGCAGAACTCAGTAACACTGAGATTAATAACTGATCAAATTGATTTATCAGTCTACTCAGACTTTAGCAGAACTCAGTAACACTGAGATTAATAACTGATCACATTGATTTATCAGTCTACTCAGACTTTAGCAGAACTCAGTAACACTGAGATTAATAACTGATCACATTGATTTACCAGTCTACTCAGACTTTAGCAGAGTTTAGTAACACTGAGATTAATAACTGATCACATTGATTTATTAGTCTACTCAGACTTTAGCAAAGTTAAGTTACTGATATTAATAACTGATCACATTGATTTATCAGTCTACTCAGACCTTAGCAAAGTTTAGTTACTGATATTAATAACTGATCACATTGATTTATCAGTCTACTCAGACTTTAGCAGAACTCAGTAACACTGAGATTAATAACTGATCACATTGATTTACCAGTCTACTCAGACTTTAGCAGAACTCAGTAACACTGAGATTAATAACTGATCACATTGATTTATCAGTCTACTCAGACTTTAGCAGAGTTTAGTAATACTGATATTAATAACTGATCACATTGATTTATCAGTCTACTCAGACTTTAGCAGAACTCAGTAACACTGAGATTAATAACTGATCACATTGATTTATCAGTCAACTCAGACTTTAGCAAAGTTTAGTTACTGATATTAATAACTGATCACATTGATTTATCAGTCTACTCAGGCTTCAGCAGTATTGATGATCTGTTTTTTTTAAAGATGGTATACTTTTTTAAGTATTTTAAAATAGACTTTTAAAGAATGTAAGACATAATTGTATTCTGAATACCACCTTTACAAGATAAACTTTGACTAAATAATTTTAGTATTCTGAATATGTATTTCAAGTATGTATTCAATAGTATTTTTATATATCCAACACTTTCTATATTCAGTATAACACATGAAATGCAGTATTGATTTGGGTATTGAGAACAGTGCATCACAATAAAGGGCTGTAGACTAAAACCCACCATGCACTGGTCAGAATAAATTTAAATGAATTTCTACTACTAAAGTTAAACACAAACCATGTGTAAGCTTCTCAACTATATCTGGGTCAAGAGGAATGCTGAAAATGTACAGTAGAATCTAAGAAGTCTTCTAAGCATTGGCACATCTAAGATTTCCAATATGGTTCCAGTGCAGTACACAGCAGAACACTGATTTGATTACGTTCCATTGTTCTCTCCTGCAGAAATCTATCGCATCGTATCACAAAAGCAGATCGCCGACCGGTCAGCCCACGACGAGTCGCCGGGCAACAACGTGGTGGACATCAGCGTTCCGCCCACCACGGACGGGCAAAAAGGCAACAAACTGCAGTGCTGCCAAAATCTGTAACCATGACAACCGGCCATCAGCTCCCCTTTCCCCCCACTTCACTCATCTCCGATTCTCTCTCTACGTGTCGTGCCGCTGATGTTTCCTCGATTTATTTGTGTAATATATATTTTTTTCTTTTTGATAGCTTCTCAACTCACGTACACAAACACACATACGAGACAGACACACATACACACACACACACATACTACTGCCATGAAATAAAATTTTACAGTATCTAACTGTGGTGACTGTGGTGTTGGCTTTGAATGTGGTGAAAACACAGACCCAGCTGAATGAGCCAGCTCGCAGCTTGAGCTATCCAGCAATGAGCGACTCGGTTCACTTTGATAGAGCCTATGGAGGATTTTTCTCTAGAGCTGAAGACAAAAGTAGCAAAACGCATACAGAAATGATCTGATAAAGGCTGAGAGAATATCTGTGTGTTAGTATAATAGAAAGTAGAGAAATGTTTCAAAGGACCATTTATTTCCAAGGCCCACCCGCTGACACTGTTTCAAATCCAGCAACTGTCAGAGGAAGACGAATGCTGGAATATTCAGCACTTTTATGCATCGCAGTGTTTGATTTACATGAGGATGTAGACAGCAATGAGGGAAAATCCTCACAGCGTCATGGGCCATAACACAGCAAGACAAAACCAAAAAGTATACAACTCATAAAGGATAATGAAGAAGTATCAGATAAACACCAGAAAAAAGGATGCAGAACAAAACAAGACTGGATTCACTGTAGGCTGAACTACTTTAATTTCTGAAAGCACGCAGACATGTTATCAACTCTGAAGCATCTCCTTTATAGTCTTCTATGGGCAAATGAACACACACAAATTGGTTTACTTTCATAAAAAAGTGGGAATGATAATAATTCATGTCCTTGTTACTAATTACTAATTTACTTAAGGCATTAGTGGACATCAACACAACATGCACAGACTTGAATTATTACCTGACTGCAGGTTCCTCTGCCTTCTCTGCACAGATAACAGAGATTCAGTGTTTTGTTCATCAGCAGAGGAGTCATGTGTAATCCTCCTGTCTGAAAATAAAAGCCAGGGAAATTTTTTACAATATTTAGGAGGGAATGCACAGACACAGCAACGTGACTGACCAATAAAGTCTGAAAATCCCCATGTGGGGAAAAGAAAGTACACAAGTGGTCAAATTACATTATGTGTTCTGCAGAAGTGAGGGATCTACATAGAGTCTTAAAATGACAATCTTACTACAATTACTGCTTAAAAGAGCCCATATCCTATATCACATTTCAAAGATTTTCTTTCCCTTCCGAAAGGAAAACAGTCCACCATGCTACTAGAATTCAGCTGTTTTTGTTACTGTGACTTTAAGTATGACTTATGTAAATAAGCTCTGTTCTAAATTGGCTGTCCTGTATCACGGCAAGACAGTCCAGCCTGAAACAGCCTTCTTATGACTTCAGCAATAACGGGACAGAGCATGGATAGATAGGTGTTGATATATCGTTGCTGTCCAATGAAAAACAAGTATCAAAATGATAACTTTACAGGAGAGGACAAAAACTGTCTTCACTTTCAATGTAAGTCAATGGAACCAGAAATATTTCCAAGCTATTTTGAAGCATTTCTATTGGTCCAGTCATCATGACAATGCCCCACAATGTAAACAGCAGCTGCTGCATTTAATTGATGTAGAAAAATAGAAATCAACAAAAATGGAGATACGTTTTTCATTGGACAATGACGTGTATGTAAGGTGGATGTATGTAATACAAGTTCTAGTTCATGACATCACAGAAACAGCAGCATAGCTTCCACCATCTTTCAGAGCAGGCCAGATGTGGATTGACACATGACTGCTCTCCTGTAAAATAAAGCACCCACTGCAGCAAACAGATATAAGTATAGGAATGCAAATGAGTCTATGAAGTGACAATGCTTTCAGGAGTTGATAGCAGCCGTGCCTGCTATTAATATGCTAAAGTAAATAAATCCAAGTCTCAGTAAATTTGGGGCTAATAAAAACCAAAAGCAGTGATTAATAGTTCCAAATCCAGTTTAGGAACAATGTTTGTGAATTAGTGATCTTCTGTATTCTAGGCATTTTACCATGAGTAAAATAATAATAATAATAATATCATAAAAAAGTTCAGAAAATCTAAATAAATCTCTACACATAAAGGGAGCCAGAAGCGACTGAATGCCCATTAATTGGTGTCCCTATTCCCTAATGATTATAAGTGTTCTTAAAAGGAAGGGTGATGCAACACAATGGTAAACATGCTCATAGGGGTGCTGATCATTAGCAATAATGATTGCATGCAAAAGAATTTTATTTATTATTTTATTTACCTAATGGGAATTTAATTTGTCTTTTAAACAGAATGTATCATATGGTGCTATAATGAGGAGGCAGGTGACAATATAATACATATAACTGACACACCAAACCGCTGACGCACCTCAGCATGGTCTCTTGTTCTGGAGGAACTTAATGCAAATGAGCTGATATTGATATGTAATGCGGTGCCCGAGTGTGTCACTGCCACAAGCGCACAGTAACACATAGCCATGCATACTAAGCAGTTGATAAAAACTTCATTATTATGATGGATGAACGTGCTATTTTTATTATATTTGTAACAGCTGCAGTTCTGAAAGGGGGGGGTGTTGGAGGGGGGTGTGGACACCCACCTCAGCACACCCACTTCCAGCGACCCTTCTTCTGTCCCACTCTGGAACACTTAAAATGCGCTGCATCAAATTTGGAATAAGTGTATATTCAAATAATTTTTTAAAAATAATACTAATGCCAATTTCTGTGAGTTTGACTGTTTTCATTTAAATACAGGTCCAATGATGTTATGATTTAAACTTTGGGACTACTGTCCCAACATTTTGGAATTGAGAGTTACAGAAAAAAAACACTATGATGTAGAAACAGCTACTCTCCATAGCTAAGTGATAATCTGGGTTCCTAAACCTCTTTACACTGTTTACATTGATGTAAATGATTATTATAAGATACTTCTACAGTTCTCACCATTAAAACTATAGTTCTGTAGGATAGCAATAGCAATGAGCTAATATAACCTAGTTGATGAGCTAATAATGAAGCCCTTCATGAGCTGAGCAAGGTGCATTACAGCAGAAGTGAGGTAAGATGGAGGCGTAATCACAAATAAGAGGAGATTTTTGCATCATGCAAAAGTCCAGGATTACACACAAACAAGAAATTTGTGAATAGAATGATATGATGATAAACTGTGTTCATTGTGAGCTGGGAAATTTGGCTCATGTACCTGTATAAAGGGCCACACTGATCATATATGAACACACTGTAAGTGCTAGTGGAGAGGAAGAGAGGAAGTTCCTGGTGCTTAACTTAACTGGAAAAATATGGAAAACAAAAATATACGCAGTTATGGCTGTGAAGTGCCCGACCCTGCAGTCAGTAAGCTCCCATCACAGCATTGAGGTGATGTGATGCTCAGAAATATATCAACCTAGTCCCCCCCCCTTAAAAGAGCATCTTGAGTAATAACAGAAATGTTTAAAAGTATATATGTTGTTAGAGCTGGCTCCACATAAATAGCCCTATTTCATATAGTACGGTCTCCTCTGGAGCCGGGTGACTGTGTGACAAGGCTTACCCGGCTGTGTGGTACAGGAAGTCTGCTGGTGCCTGATAAGAGCAGCCAATAACAAATCCTGGGTCACCTACCGGTGGTTCTGCTCCACAGAGTCAGCACAATCATATCTAACGCCATCACTGGGCAGGGCAGAGCACAACCAAACATAAAACGCAAAGCTACATTTTTGGTCCAGCCCTGACTGTATTTTAAATATACATAACATGTCAGCATTAATCAAGTGAATTCAAATGTGGTGCTCTGCCTCAGGATGAAAATAAGTGTGCTAAGGTCGTGTTTCGTTACACAGTGTTAAAAAAATGACTTGATTCAAATATATATGTCAAGTCTTTGGGAAAAACTGTGCAAAAGTCAAGAGACCACCCTTTAATTATTTAAATTCCAGCCAAAATAGCTACAAATCATTAATATTTCTGAGGAATTAGATGTAAGTAATCCACTTGTGTAAGGAATTCAAAGGAATGTCAAAGGAAGACAAGGGAACAACAGGAGTTAGAAATATTATTATAATTATTATCATTATTATTAGCAGTAGTAGTAGTAGTAGAAATACTACTACGACTGCTACTACTACTAATAATAGTAATACCATTGAATAAAGAGTACTTAAGGCTTTGATCTTTGAGAGGTTTGGAGAATATCAAGCTCCACTTTTGCTCCAGATCTGAAATAGCCACAGCTGTTTCTGTCCAGCCATGTGATGGACTGACGAACTGTCTATGGTGTACCCCGCTTTTCGCCCGATGACACAGGAATTGGCTTCAGCCAGCAGGATATAGCGGCAGATAATGGATGGATGGCAGTTTCTGTCCATCCCTCTACTGAGAGAAGAGAACTCAAAGTTTGTGAAGTGTGGACCATGCTCACTGCTGAGTCAAAGAAGAACTCTGAGGAACTGGGAAACTGATTTAGTTGATGAGACTTGATGCCAGACCCCCCTTTGCTGAGCACACAACGAACACACTTTGGAAGAAAAGGAAGAGTTCGGACTTGATCCTTCTTATAAACTTGACCTGTTCATAACTGCATCTATGGGTCTGAAAAGATGTGCAGGCGTCAAGAAGCACAAAATGAGGAAAGGAACAAAACGGCAAATCAAACAAAGAAGCTGCTGGTGTTCCTGGACTGACCACCCCAGAGTGCAGACCTCAACATCACTGAATGTGTTTGGTATTACTTAGATTGAGAGAAGCAGAGAATGCAACCAACTTGTAAGACTGAACTCTGGGGATGTGGAACAGTACGCCTGCAGATTTCTTTGAAAAGCTGAAAGTTAGTCTCCTGAAAATAATAGAAGCTCTAATAGAGGTGGACACACTAAAATCTGAAAACGTGATATTATATTTAGCTAGGGAGGCTTCTGTATCATTTTCAGTTAAATGTATGTGTTCTGCTTTCTTTCTGATGGAGATAAACAAATAACTCCTATTTAAATGGCTTCACTCTGTTCTTTAACAATCAGGACCCCCAAAGGACCACCACAGAGCAGGTATTATTTGGGTGGTGGATCATTCTCAGCACTGCAGTGACATGGTGGCGGCGTGTTAGTGTGTATTGAGCTGTTACAAATGGATCAGATACAGCAGTGCTGCTGGAGCTTTTAAACACTGTGTCCACTCACTGTCCACTCTAATAGACACGCCTCACTTGCTGGTCCACCTCGTAGATGTAAAGAAAGAGACGACAGGTCTGTTGCTGCACAGTTTGTCACTGCTGGACTATTCTCTGTCCAGCAGTGACACTGAGGTGATTAAACACTCCAGCAACACTGCTGTGCTGAGAATGAGCTGCCTCCCTAATAGTACCTGCTCTGTGGTGGTCCTGTTGGGGTCCTGACCATTAAAGAACAGGGTGAAAGGAGATAAAGAATGTATGCAGAGAATTAGATGGAATACAGTCTGTAACTACAAAGTGCTCCTGTATGGTAAGTGGAGCTGATAAATTGGACACTGTGTGTAGATACAAGGAGGTGGTTTTATGGCTGATTGGTGAATGTACATTACTTCACTCTTCTTTCATTCCTTATTTTTATTCCTCCCTCTATCTCCTTATTGGTTTTACAGTCTTACAGTCTTCTTTTCCAGCTCATTTGCTCCCTGCTCCCCTGATCCCTTCACTACGGCCTGGCTGTATTGATGGATATTGGCCTCCAGGTGGCTCTGCACCTCTGCTACATTCTAATGTCTCTAAGACAATCTAGTGCCACATTCCTTCCCTCCTTATTAGTCTTCACTGCCAGCCTGTTGCCGGAGTGAGAGATATATCTCAGTACTTTACCATAAATATTATTCAGTGCAAGTATTCAGTGAACAGTAAGGTGAGAAGTCTTACCTTAGGCATAAAAATAAGGTTTTTTATCAACTGCAACGAATTATGAACAAATTGCTGAGCAGAGTACTTTATACCTGAGGTTCTTTATTGTTTCCTGGAGCTCTTTTTCATATTTCACAGATTTCTCCAGCTCTCTGGTCATGTTTATGGACTTCTCCAGTAGCTTATACTTCAAGGCAATGATATAAAAGAATAACACCAATATCTCACCATGAGACCATGACAGTGTAACAATAATTGCATATACATAAACGTCTATTTGATGTAATTTCATGTATATACAATAACATGCAACTGAACAGATATTCTCTATTAACAATATTTTTTGTAATATCGTCTACCTATATTTTATACTTTAGTATTACAATGTACTATTTATGTATGACATGCATAACATTAAAACCACCTTCTTGTTTCTACACTCACTGTCCATTTTATCAGCTCCATATAGGAGAACTAGACTGTTGTCCTCCTGTTTCTCTACATACTTCATTATCCCCCTTTTACCCTGTTCTTTAAAGGTCAGAACCCCCACAGGACCACCACTGACGTGTGTGTTAGTGTGTGTTGTGCTGGTATGAGTGGATCAGACAGCAGTGCTAAAACAAGGAGGTGATTTTAATGTTATGACTCATATGTTTACGACTATGACTATTTATCTATGAATCCATTAATTAATCCAAAGATTCCATCCGATATTTCTTCGGATTCATTGATTCATTTCTTTGGTTATTTGCCTGATGCAAGTAATTTGGCCATCGTGAGAATGCACTGAACATGTGTCTATTTCACTCACTCTCAGTATGAAGGTCTCTCTTTCTCTGCTCAGCCTGCTCTCTGGTCTCGTTTAAAGCAAGCTGCAGCTGCTTTTCCTCTGCACAGTTCTGCCTTGGCCTTCTCTAGAGCCTCCCCCAACAGCACCAGGTACCCCTGCAGCTCATCCACTGAGTTCTGCAGCTTCTCCTTACAGCTTTTAAATATCTTTATCATTCTTTAGCATCTTCCTCTCAAACTTAACCCTGGCCACCTCCTCATGCTACTTAAGCACCGTCATGCCCTGCTAGAGGCAGCCAATATGAACTCAAATGATTATAAAATTATATCAATATATTTCCCATAAAAATATATTGATATAATATCATACTTAAATTTCCATAATACATTATATGTTTCACAGTATTCTAACACACTGTGTGCACTAATAGTGCCACACTCAGTACCTGGGTATAATGTTTTTTATTCGAAATGTTACATACTGTGTAAACTAAATCCAGTTAAAGATGACAAGTTTAAAAAAAAAATAAAATAAAAAATTTCACAATTTGAGTTAGTAGTAGTTCAGAAATTGGTGACCCATAACTATTGTGTTTAGATTTTGTCAGTGCAACTTTTCTACTGGTATACCCCCCAACCCTATCTTTCATTTCTTTTTGAAGCACATGAACTCTTTACTCCATCCCACTCACGCTCTGCTGGAGAGAGCAGGAGACTTCCTCTGAAGCATGAATGTTCTGCAGCAGAAGCTGGGTCTCCACTGACTGCAACTTCTTCTTCAACATCTGGGCACTGTACTTAGTTCTTCAGCTTTGTCTTGAGTGCCTGGACACTACCTTCAGGGTTTGGCTGCAGCAATGGGTCTTCCTTAAGTGACTGAACATTGGATTTTGCCCTCAAGGTGTGGTTGATGCTCTGGTGTTTGGAAGTCCATCAGCTCCAGTTTTAGTATGTCCAACTTAGAGAGCAGGCAGGTGCGGTCAGACAAAATCCAGTGACTCTTCACTTTATTAATATTGATATTAATACTTTGGGTTTCTAGTGACCTGTGACCTAATTGAGATTGGGAATCATGGTCTTAACCATAAACATAAGTAAAGCCTGCACCCAGTAAGGTTCCAAGTTCCAAGACAATAAAGATAAAGAGGAGTTTTGAGTTGTAGACATTTTTGATATCAGTAGCGTATATGTGTATTAATGTGCTGTGAACATTTAGGCTTTATTAATTCTGTACTGTTATTCCTGGCACTACAGTCATTTAAGACATAGCTTCTTATAACATTTAGTACAGTTTGTAAGTTTTTACCCTTCAATAATGAATTCTACATTTTGCATCATAATAATCTATCAAATGAGGTCAACTGGAAATGAACTGATCTTGGGACATAGACAACCTCTCCGCATTGTGCCAGAGCATATTAGCACAAGACTGCCTACCAGGCTTTGCGTGAAGCCTAAGATGAGGAGTAGGGCCTGTAGAGAGGGCACATGCAGCTGGAATGCCCTGTCGAGCTGATCTCCACTCTCTGCTGCTCCTTCTGCCTGCAGCACTGCTGGCCTTAGAAGCTCTGAGAAAAGCAGGACCTACAATGCCTCACTGAATCTTTTTTTTTAACAAAGGCTGCAGAGCAGCAGAGACAGTAAGAGCGAGATATACTCATACTCAGTTTCATTTGTTGCAAAAGATATCAGGATCTGTAATAAGAACAACTCAGTGAGTTAGCTTCAGTTCACCAAGTTTCTCTGAATTTACAGGTGTGTGGGCGGGGCAAGTTATGTTAACCTTCTGATTGGTAAGAAATTGCTTACAGAAGCATTACCCAAGATTATGACCAGTTTCCACTGAGAGGAGAGAAATATGGTGAAACATATCTGTCATTTATTGGTAATTGGAACCATATTCAAAGGGTTTACTTAGTACACCAAACACACATTTAGGTTCCCTTAAGCTTTCCTTAAGTAGTGATGATATACACAATATGCTCAGAAGACCATAAGGTGATTTATCACAATAACAAGAAAATATCAGCACTGCCCACCAGCCACATTTGGGTATTCAGAGTATCCCAAAATACAAAATTTGAATTGTGTCAGAAGACCTGAATTGGGTGAAATTTGGGATTTTATGGTGTAAATAATTTCCTTAAGAACTGTAATTGTAATCAAATCAAATCGATTCAGGTCAGAGACTTACATGCCTGGTGACTATACCCCAGGCTTTACCTTCATATTAGTGGGGAGGACTCTGTAGTTCAGCTTCATCCCAGTTGAGCTCTGTGGGACCAGTTTCTTTATGCGCCTCTGATATTAGGCTGCCACACGTCCCTAAAAGCAGAATGTATCTAAATAAGAAAAGGTCATATATATAACATATATATGATGTGGTCTTCACAGTAAATGAAAGCTTTAGCTAAGGTTTTGCCAGGAAGACTCTAATACTACATCATTCATTCAGTTATTACTCCTTATCAACAGCTGGTCTAGGTTTTCAAATGACTCTACTTGTCTGTCCCTCCGGCTGCTTTCATGTGCCGGCATTTTGATGTTCCCCTCCTTCCACCACCAGTTTGGAGCTGTCCAGTTGCCGAGGGGGGTGGGCTTCATTCCTGCCGCTTTTATCTGGCAGGATAAGTGGAGGTCTTGATGCTCCAAGACCAGGATGGGGCCTATGGCAAACACTCCTTAACTTTAATGTATAATTTACATTCTTTAATCATATCCATCATCAAAATGACCTTCCTACACTCCTGTCTCCTGAGTCTTTATGGGAGAACTTGCTAACTCTTTAACTGTTTAAGAACAAACAGTCAAAACTCCACCACAGTGCTGCCTGCAATGGATAACATGACTGCCCTTTGGTATCAACGTTCTATACCATCCACAAGCTATGATAACTAAGCGAACGAGATTGTATTCCTGAATATGTGATGTACGTGACCCATATTGCTTGCGTTTTTAATATACTCATGGGAGCGAAATTATAAATTAATTGTGAATATAAATTATACCATAATGCATGGTTTAGACCATTACGTTTAATTCCAGTCCTAAAGGGCTCCAGAGTCTGTAAGTATCTGTTCCAACCTGAACAGAACAAAGGGGATCAGAGTGCTGAGGTGTGCTGCAGTGTTTTCCAGGCGTCCTCTTGGGGGACCTCTGCTGTTCAAATGAACATTTTCCTGCTCAAATCATCATCAGCTAATTATAAATAACGCAACTGACTGAGCAGCTATTAGAAAAGTGAAAACACAAACCACTGGCTGATGCGTCATTAGGGAAAAAGTGCTCAAGGCTTGTCTGTGTGAAAAGCTCCTCACCGAGTTCAGATACGAGTGAAGAACCTCTGCGAAAATCCAGATCTGAGTTCCAGCTTTGGCCTTTTGAAAACAGTGTATCAAATTTAACAAGCTATCAAATTAGTGACAGAAATGATGAGTTGCATAAGACTGCGAGTTAGATAACTAGTAATGTATTTATATTAAAAAGTATATGATGTGCATTTTAATAACTATAACTGCATATACAGTATATTTGAATATGTATCGATGTGCAAGTTAAAACTTATATATTGAGTACTTCAAGGTTTTAATTAAGTCAAAGTCAAAGTGAACTTTATTGTCATTCAGACTTTACAACTAAGTGCATAGCTGAACGAGATTGCGTTTCTCCAAACTCCAATGTGCAGATATATAAAAACACAAGACATACAACTAACATGACAAATAACAACATGACAAATAAATAACAACATGACAGTGCAGTGGAGAATATAGAAAGAGTGTATGTGATAAATAGTGAAATATACTGTAAATAGATATATATACTGTAAAAAAAAGTGTTTTTGCAGACGTATTGGACTTAAAGGGAATATATATATATATATATATATATATATATATATATATATATATATATATATATATATATATATATATATATATTGCACAGTACTGACAAAATATTGCACACTGTAACAATGTAAACATAAGACTGTAAATTTAAACATTTAAAGGTGTAAGAGTGCTTAGGTTTCGAAGAAACAATGAGTCTATTGCACAAAATTAGCAGCATTAAGTGGAGGACCACCTGAGTATGAAGTAGGTATATGTTCAAGAGTTTAACAGATCTGATAAGTCTGCTCATCAGGAAGTGTTGAGCAGTCTGATGGCTTGGGGAAAGAAACTTTTGCTCAGTCTGGAAGTCCTGCACCGCATGCTGCAGTAGCGTTTTTCAGAGGGCAGCAGTCTGAACAGTCCGTGAGCCGGGTGGGTGGGATCTCTGACCATCTTGGTGGCTCTGCTGTGGCACTGTGATGGGTACAGATCTTGTACAGGTGGAAGTGAGGACCTGATGATGCGCTCTGCTGTCCTCACCACTCTCTGGAGTAATTTCTGTTCGGCGATGGTGCAGCTGCTGTACCAGACCGTGAGGCTGCTGGTCAGGATACTCTCTATTGTTCCTCTGTAGAATGTAGTGAGGATATGAGGCGAAAGGTTACCTCTTCTCATCCTTCGTAGGAAGTGAAGGCGCTGTTGTGCTTTCTTGACCAGGGAGGAGGTGTGTGTGGTCCATGTCAGGTCGTCTGTGATGTGCACCCCCAGAAACTTGGTGCTTTTCACAAACTCCACAGTTTTGCCATGGATTGTGAGCGGTGTGTGAACTGTGTGATTCCTCCTGAAGTCAACAGTCATTTCTTTTGTCTTGTTGACATTCAGTGACAGGTTGTTGCTGTCGCACCAGGCAACGAGTTGGTTCACCTCCTCTCTGTAGGTGGAGTCATCGTCGTTACTGATGAGGCCCACTACTGTAGTGTCATCTGCAAACCTGATGATGTGGTTTGAGTTGTACTTGGCACAGCAGTTGTGGGTCAACAAAGTGAACAACAGAGGGCTCAACACGCATCCTTGGGGAACACCAGTGTTCATGATGGTGGTTTGGGAGGTGTTTTCTCCAACTTGTACTGTCTGCGGTCTGTCTGTGAGGAAGTCCAATAACCAGTTACACAGTGAGGTGTCAATGCCTAATGGGCCAAGTTTTTCAACAAGGTGCTGGGGGATGACTGTGTTAAAGGCGAAATCAATGAAGAGCATCCGCAAGTAAGTGTTCTTGTTTTCCAGATGAGTCAGGCTCAGGTGGAGTGCTGTTGATATGGCATTACCAGTGGAGCGGTTGGGGCGGTATGCAAATTGAAGTGGGTCGAATGTTGGAGGCAGTCGTGATGTGATGTGATCTTTGACCAGTCTCTCAAAGCACTTCATGACGATGGGGGTCACTGCTATAGGGCGGTAGTCATTGAGTGATGCTGCTGGTGACTTCTTTGGCAGTGGTACGATGGTTGTGGTTTTGAAGCACTGAGGCATGATGGCTTGGCTCAAAGAGGTGTTATAGATGTCCGGCAGGACATATGCCAGTTGTTCAGCACATTCCTTAAGTACATACCCTGGAATATTGTCAGGACCTGCTGCTTTCCGAGGGTTGACCTTGCGTAGAGCCTTCTGGACATCAGCTGGGTCGAGACAGAGGACTTCGTCGTCCAGACTGAGGGTAGCCTTTGTTATTGGGGTGGTGTTGTTGTCCTCAAATCTGCTTAAGTGGGTGTTGAGTGTGTTAAGAAAGTCTGTGCTATCATTGCTGAGTGGTGGGCATGGCCTATAGTCTGTGATGGACTGAATGCCCTGCCACAAGCGCCTGGAGTCTTTGGAGTCAGTGAAGTGGTTTTGGATTTTCTGACCATAAGCCCGCTTTGCTGCTCTGACACCTTGGTTCAAGTTACACAATGTAACAAAAACAACAGCAAGTTTTCTGTTGTAAATGCCTGCCCATGCAAAGTCAAGCATTAAACGTAAACTTGCATTTATCATAATGTCAAACCTATCAACCAAACCTTGAGCACTTCTAGGGGCGTTTATTGATGATATACTGAAATATATTAAATATATCGTTTGCATCTGTGGAACCATACAGATGGTAGCTCATACCAATATTTTTTATTTAGTAAATCTCACAGTACATCATTTATTGCAACTTCATTTTGTTCTTAAATATCAGATGAGTGTCCACACCAATGCTTTTTACAGTGTTTGGAGTTTCCCCCTCAGAGGCTAATGGAGTGGTAGCAATTGTAAACGTCTAAATGTGCCTGTTAACAGGGAATTTTCTGTCGTCTTAAGATGTTCAATGTAGGCATAATGACCCAAAGAGCGTTCCATATGATACTGATTTGCTGGGTCATGCAGAGTCATGGCCGCTCTCGTTACGTAACAGGCAGCAGTTGTGACTTAAACGGTAAAGGACTGATATACTACTTATGCTATTCTACATGCTTTTAAACTATTCTGAATAACATTGGCGTAGGAACCGGGGGGATATATCAGAAACAGGTAGATTTGTCCCACCCAAAAATTAAACCACAGAAAAGCAGAAACTGTTTTAAAACACTTCATGCTCTGTGTTTGTTGTTAGCAACTGGCTTTGTTTATCAGGTGGTCTGGGTCTTTCACTTTGTTAAGGTTTGTGTCGAGATGCCTGTTCAGAAATATCCTGTAGTCAGCAGCTTCACTAACCCGAGCTCTCGCCTCGCTGGAGCGTCGAGTAGCTTACGCCAGCTTTAAACTCGAGCTCAGTGATGAGAGCAGTGAATAGCAAAATATACTGCAATAAAAACGGCTTTAGTATAATGTGTTGTTATGGTAACAGACTAGGAGGGTTTGGGTTAGATTTTGTCCCACCCAAAAATTAAACCACAGAAAAGCGTAAAAAGTTTAAAAAAACTTTTATTTTGAAAGCGCGTTTTGGCAGCGTTCGCAATTCACATGCTGTGTAACTGGTTTTGGTTGTTAGTTTGTCTGGGTCTTCCACTTTGTTAAGGCTATTGTTGAGCTCTTGCCTCGCTGAAGTGTCCGGTAGCTTGTGCCAGCTTTAAACACGAGGTCAGTGATGAGAGCAATTAACAGCAACGATAACCATATATACTACAATAAAACTGCTTTAGTATAATGTGTTGTTATGGTTACAGACTAGCAGGGTTTGGGTTAGCTAACGTTTATATTAAATTTTGTCAGAAAGCACTCTGAAACGTAAAGTTACATTACTGTCTGTCCACAACCCAAACTGCAGACTGCTACTACACTAAATACATAAAAAATAAAATATAATCAATCAATAAATAAATGAATAAATATATAAGGACACCATCGTTAGAAGTGCTGCCAGTAGTGCAGTATGTAATGTTCCAGAGGGTGCTGTTTGGGACACAGCCTTACTGTCTAACATTAATGTGGACATATAACCTGAGTCTCGCATTTTACTGGAAAGCTTTCCTGCCAGTTTTGGCGCTGCTAACAACCAAACGTAGCTACAGAGTCTTACGTGACAGCAGGGAAAGGCACAGCCTATCACACTGGCCATATGTGTCACTAGGAGATAGGACTCGAGTAGAGAACATAGGCAAGCGAGGTATACAATAATTCATTTTCTCCCAGTTCATCTTCTCCGAGCTACAGCTCGACTCCGTGTGAGTACATATTCGTAGAACAGTGTCACAAAAAGTATCTAAATCTGTCAGTAAACGGAGCTTTTAAATGAGTAGCGGGACTTTTACGGAGGTGGTCTGACGTCTTGCATCACAGGACGCTGACAATATGGTGGATGTAGTACGTCCGAGCTTGTGTGATTAATAAAACTCGCCTACTGAAACTGCTCTACTAGTCTGCCGCTTGAGCAGTACGTACTGGCTCTAATCTAGTACCTACTGACTAGTAGGCCATTTCTGACGCACCTAATGTCTGAAACAGAGTCCTCCAAAATCAGCTCTAAAGATGTTCTAATCATCTGCAGCTGATGTGCTGCTTCTGATGATACTTTTAGGAATTTTAACGTTCTAACGTTTCTCACAAGAAAATGAACACATGATTTTAAAAGAGATTGTATGAGAGTTGTATGTGTTCAGTGGTACTACCTCCATCCCTCCATGTTGTTCAAATGCCGATTAAATATCCTTATGTTATGAGCATCTTTAAAAAGACAATACTTTTTTTTGTTGCACTGTAACACTGCAACAGCATTTCTTAACATTGAAACTGAAATTCAGGTCTTTATTTGTTTTAAGAGATTTAAACGTGGAAACTGGAGTTTGGGCTTAATAATTTGAATGACTTGTCTTGAGACTTGCTTGACTTGACATGCTTGAATTTTTCCACCGTGGCTTGGGACTCGCTTGAGACTTGAAGATTAAGACTTGTGACTTGCACATGTGTGACTTACTCCCACCTCTGATGGCTGCATCTGAAATGAAAGGCAGCTGCCTCAATGCCTTGCTGTCAGTGTTTTAGAAGGCAGTGCAGTCCACTGTGTCACTTCTTTGTTTCGTCTGTTTTTTTTTGTCTTACTTCGTCAGTACTAGGGCTGTGTATTGGCAGGAACCAGGCGTTACAATACGTACAGTGATACAGCGTTCACGATTTAATATATCGCGATATATTGTGATACTGCAAGCAAAGTGATATATTGCGATTTTTCAAATCCTACTATTAAAACACACCACTATATGAACAGATTTGTCGATGCTTCCAATAGCATTGCGCCCTTGTGCTGCTTGTTAATGTTGGAGTGGAGCTGAAAATGGATTACAACACAGCCATCTAGTGGTAAGAGGTTTAAACACAACACACAGTGATTCACTGTCTTACAGGAAACTGTGTATTGATACTGTGTTTTTGAGAATTGATACAGTATCACAAAATATAATATCCCGATATTCGATATTTTCGATATTTTCTTACACCCCTGCTGTCCACGTCGAAGCACTTTGTAGTCCTATAGTTACAGACTTTAGTTAACCACCTTTTATTAGCCCCCTTTCACTCTTTCCTTCAGTGGTAGGGCCCCTTTCAGGTTCAACACAGAGCAGGAAACATAATATCCTGATATTTGATATTTGTTGACATTTTCTTACACCCCTACTCGCTACTGACAGGGAGTATTATAGAACATTTAATTCAGGAAATGATAAGTGAACTGAGGAACCACAGCAGGCAGTTGTTTATACAGGAATATAATTGGGACATGATTAATGATATAAATCAAAATCAAAGCTAAAGACAGCCCAGAATTATCAGACTATTTTTTTCAAGTTGTCAAAAAAGTGCAGGACGGAGGACAAACTGCTCCCTTTTTCAAGTGTACTTTTATTTGATCTTTATTTTTACACCATCACCATCTACTTATCTGTACAAACACACAGGCCATCCATGTATCCCTTTAAAGAGATGGACGCAGATGGTCACAGATAAATATTTCAGCAATGTTTCTTGGTACTGAATACATGCAGTCTTTCAGGGAAAAAGACGGGTGGAAATAAAGTCTAAAAGTAGCACATATTCCTCAACAAATACACAATCCCATACATACACCCATGCGCGCGCACACACACACACACACATATATATACACACTCGCACTCTTTGATCACTGATGACATTGTGTGTATTTTTTTATACCATATACACAAACAGTACAGCTTTGCACCAGACATTAGAACAGCTAAAGCACCCGACACACTCATTTGGGAATGGAGGACGAGCATGATTCACTGTCCTCATACCGTCTTACTATGTTTTCACATGCAATCAAAAATAAAAAACCTTATAGCTTCAAACATATACTACACTATGCTGTTCAGAACATATGTACATTATAGCTACAACACAAACTGCTCCTTACCGGGATTTTCCACTGACTTTCCAAGAACTTTCTACAGAATTGAGAGAATGAGATGTAAACAGAGTCATTCCAGGTGTTTTGATGTGAGTTCATTGTAGAAACACTTACAGACTAAAATATCTGTACAGTGGTGCTGCTGGGAACCGGGGGCCACAATGTCAAAAACACACATGTAGCCATTTCATTCACAAATCTAACTGACCAGTGAACTTTGCTGCTGTTGGAACGAAACTTTGCATCTCTATTTTTACATTTTTCACTTTTTAACCAAATTTTATGTGTTGTCTTTCACATTGTGTGTAAACTTCATAATAAAAATCACTTGTTACAGAAGGTTGTTTCCATTGACTTACATTAAAAGCACATGTTTTTTTTCTCCTTTTTAAAAAATGATCATCTTGGAAAAACAAGGTTGGGTTATGATAGCAGCAAATCGTATGCAAAAGTTTGGGTCAAATGAGTTCTTTTTTAATTTGAAAGTAAGTTATACTGTCACTTTTGTTTCCCACTTATATGCACATCTGCTGCTTATTTGATTAACTGAACATATTAGACAAAAAATAAAACATAAAATGTGCCAAAAAATTCTGCCATTTTTTCTGTTTTATTTTTTTCCAGTATGTTAAACCCTAAAATTTAAATGTCACAATAAAACGTCATATTTATTTATTGTTCCCTGTAGAGGACGTGTTAACTTTAAAAGTTTTCTTCTGGGATTATTATTCATATTTTATCTTATAACACCCTGCATGCACCTCTTTGCCGTAAAGAGATAAGAAAAAAGGTTTTAGGTCAAAACCTTATGTCAATAAAACTAACATAAAATCATGTCCCCGGTATCAGGCAATGTGTTCATAGCCATTTCGTCTGTGAGGGAGCTTTCATAGGCTTTGAGACGCCTGGTTCCCATCACCACCACTGTTAACAAACCATTACTCTTCTCTAGAACGAAGCATTTCGCTTAAAACCACAGAGACTCTGTTTACGTCTTAACTACTGAATTCTGCAGCAGTGTTGAAAACTTGGTGGGATTCGCTTTTTTAATATTTGGGAGAAATAAACGTTGATTCATCATGACCACACAGGAAAATGTTTTCAATTGATTGATTCCAATAAGGCAATCACACACTGTATTATGATGCTATGGATTTCACTGCTATACCGAATCGACACCCAGGAGGAAACAACTGATACTTGCACTCAGTAACTGGTAACTGCCATTACGAGGCCGAACGGCAACACATTCGGTTCATGAACACACAACAACGACAAAAAAAAAAAAAAAACATATAAAAGACTTTTTAAAAAACTATAAAGCTGACAGATTTCCAACAATCAATAATAAAAGATAATAATAAATAAGAAATCTTTTTCAATTGCATGAAATAAAGCTTTAAAAATAGAACTGGTTTGAAGAGCTTTGAAGAAAGTAGTAAAACAAAAGCAGCTGACTATACGAGTTACCTGTAGACCAGAACACATGTTAACACTTTTTATAAACGTCTCGACCACAGCATTCAGTATTCAAACGCACACAGCATTAGATAAAGATGCATGGCAGTAAGACCATGAATGTCTGAACTCCTTAAACAGAACAGGACGAAGAATACAACAGGAGTGATTAGTGAACCTTAACTTAATGAAAAACATTCATCTGATACAGCAGGAGTCAATGTACAGTATGACTGCTAGAAATCTACAGTTAAATTCATATATATTACAATTTCAAACAATTAATGAGACGCAGAAGATGACACTTACAAATCTCCTCGCTTTAAATAATATAGAAATAAAAATATACTTACACCCTTTATTCTCTTTAACATATTACAGTAGTGTGTTGGAGTATTGATCGTTTCGCGACACAGTACTTGCACCAGCGCCCTTTGCTGTTATTTGATATGCTGAAAAATGAAATGTTGAACCCTGAAAGGTCATTATAGCTTCTGGCTACGGCTGTGAGTCGGTAGCGGTGGCCGAGTCACAGCCACTGATATGTCGTATAACACGTGAAATAGCAGTTACAGTCTGTAGACGACCACAGCACAATAATCATGGACGAACAAACAAAGCCCATTATGGGGGGTGGGGGTTCAGTCTCGTCATCACTGTCAGAACAAAATCCACTTAAGATCTTAGTCTGAGTCATTTTTTAAAGTGCAAAAATCAGAGACCACCACTCTTTCTTTTATATAATCTCAGTCAATGAGAAAAGGAAGCAGAAAAAAACACGGAAAAATATCCCTGAAACCCTGAAAGCAAGATGCTGTAGGAAAAGGATGGACACGAAACGTATTAAATATTTTTACATATAAATCTTGTTTTAATAGTGTTTCTCCTGATGCTCAGAACTGGTGGTCTCTGGCTTCTGCACAGTAATCTACACTCACTGAGCACTGTATTACATACACCTCCTTGTATTTACACTCATTTTCCATTTTATCAGCTCCACTTACCACATTTGTAGTTCTACAGTTACACATTGCTGTAGTCCATCTGTGTCTCTGTATCCCTTTCATTGTGGTCTTTTTCTTTTGGTCAGGTCCCCCACAGGACCACCACAGAACAGGTATTGTGTGGGTGGTGGATCATTCTCAACACTGCAGTGACACTGACATGGTGGTGGTGTGTTAGTGTGTGTTGTGCTGGTATGAGTGGATCAGACACAACAGTGCTGCTGGAGTTTTAAACACCTCAGTGTTGCTGTTCACAAAATATCCAATCAACGGTGTCCTGTAGGCAGCGTCCAGTGACCACTGATGAAGGACTAAAGGATGACCAACGCAAACTGTGCAGCAACAGATGAGCTGTTTTCTCTACAAGGTGGACCAATAAGGAGTGGACAGTGAGTGGACACAGTGTTTACATAGTCCAACAGCACTGCTGTGTCTGATCTACTTGTACCAGCGCAACACACAGGCACCACGTCAGTGTCACTGCAATGCTGAGAATAATCCGCCAGCCACATAATGCCTGCTCTGTGGTGGACCTGAGAGGGTCCTGATCACTGAAGGAAAGAGTGAAAGGGGGCTAATAAAGGTAGTTAACTAAAGTCTGTAACTGTAGGACTGCAAAGTGCTCTCACGTGGACAGTAGGGGTTTAAACCTCTGACCACTAGATGGCAGTGTTGTAATCCATTTTCAGCTCCACTTCAACATTAACAAGCAGCACAAGGGCGCAATGCTATTGTAAGCATTGGCAAACCTGCTTATATAGTGGTGTGTTTTAATAGTAGGATTTAAAAAATCACAATATATCACTCTGTTTGCAGTATCACAATATATCGTGATACATTGAATCGTGACCGCTGCATCACAATACATATTGTATTGCCAGGTTCTTGCCAATACACAGCCCTAGTGGACAGTGAGTGTAGATACAAGGAGGTTGTACACAGGTCTGATCCTTATGAAATGTAAAGGCCATCTAACATTTCCCAGGGGGGTGTTAATACATATAAATAAATAAAAAAGTAAGAGTTTAGAGGTTTTGCTGTGACAGCAATGGCATACTTTGAACATCCTTAAGTGTAAATATTAAAAACATGAATACAGTGTGACTATCTGAGCTGAAACAGTATAACAAAAACACAGCACGTAAATAGACTCTGTAGAGACGCTCCATCAACGAAGCCGGAACGGCCTCACTGCTATGACTGGGGGAATGGTCACTTTCAGGTCATGGAATGATTGAAGAGCAGTCGCGGTACGCCCTGGATTGTCCGCACCATGCATTCCTTGGAGACACGCATGCACGTCCTGGAAGTGCTTCATGTGCAACAGTTATCGCCTGATTGCTCTGATTCAGACAGGTACAGTACTACTGACGGACAAGGGTGGCAGGGGGCCAGGGTTTGGGAAGGGGTGCAAAATGAGCTGGCAAGTATTTTCTTCTTTGTTGTTGTTTGTTCAGGTAAATCTCATAGTCTCTTTTTCCATGAAGCTCAGCGGAGCATGGTCCCTGCTGCGGGGGGGCTCATGGATCGGCGTGGCAGCTTCAGTTCGAAAGACAGAGCAGCTCAGGCCTAACAGCACACCTCGACACCTGACACACTGCATAGAGTTTACTGAGAACAGAGAGAGAGAGAGAGAGAGAGAGAGAGAGAGAGAAAGAGGGAGAGATTAATAAACACTGTCATAGGCCTGAGAACAGTTGCGACAGACATGCATCTGCACTGCCAGCATGAGATCTAACATAAGCACACGTGCACTTAAAGTGCAACAGTTAATTCATCACTGGTTGGGGGGCAGAAATAGGTTTCGAGCTAATATCATGCTAATATCATGATCATCTTACAAAGAACTGTATACAAAGCGAGGAAAATAGATTAACCTGCAATTCCAGTTTCCACTGCTGCATGTAGATGACTGATGTGATGATGCTAGCATACATGCTAATAATGTTTGTTAACTAGCTAATGATAGCTTATCACTTTTTACAAACGAGTAAATCTAAAAGTAACAATTTCCTATGCTTTTTTATTATATTCTTCAATTTTTAATGAACATATCAGTGCTTGGTGATGTTATGCTCACTTAAAAGAGTAAACAGTTAGCTAATACTGTCTATCGATTAGCTATTCTTGGTGCTACATAAGACAAGAAAGCTAACACTGAAAGACATTGTGTGAAATTTGTGGTACCACATCTTTAAAACTTTTTTACCAGTTTTCTTTAAAACATATATAAGCTAATATATGTCTGTGTTTTCCTTACTTCTGTTTTTAATATCATCCATGCATATATGGCTGTGTATTAGTAAGAACCTGGCGTATCATATTACGGGAGTTACAATTCAGCATACTGCTGTAAGCAAGGTGATATAGTGTTTTTTATATAGTTTTAGGAGTGTGTTGGCTTAACACAGATCTAGTGGTCAGGGGTTTAAACACAACGCAGAACCAGTCTCTGCCACTACTCGTTACATGTAAACCACTTAGTAAAAATCGAGATTGTTCTCTGAGAATCAATACACTTTCACAAAACAAATAAAACTGCTGTTTTGTTATAAATTTTATAAATTTATACATTTTTTTTAATTGTAATTTGAATGAATTAGATGGGTGGCATGTTATCTAATCTACCTATCAAGCCACATACACTCACCAGTTAACAACAGTCTCTGCTATTTCCTTGGAACTGTCTCTGTATACATTCAAATATGTATCATATGGCACAGAACAAAAGGTGACACATATGGTTGTAAGTCTTTTTCACTGAACACTATTAAAAATAGGAAGAAAAGGCTGAAAGGAACTACAAGTTAAGAGAGTAGAGACCAGGGATCCCAGACAACCCATGTCAATGACTGGTCCGAGGAATCTGCTGGACTGGAATCATCAGTCAAATTACTCAATTGGGTGAGCCTACATGCACCTGCCTGAGCACTGACTATATGCATGCTGGCAAAACATGGTGAACCACATAAGTGACGAATACAACTTGAGAAAGATTTCATAGCTTAGGACAGGAATTGGGGAATTAGGAATCTGCAACCATGTTTATAAGTTTCCATAACAAGTTTCCAGTTATCTTCTTTTCTCTTTTCTTCCATTATATTACCTCTTACTTTGCGCGGGCTGCTTCATTTTCACCTCTCCCTCCGCCCCCCCTTACATTATGGCCCTGACTTGCAGACACATGCAAACAGAGAGGTGAAGTATGCCATTAGAGCGTGCCTCTGGCATGAAAGCGTGAATGTGGGTGTGCTGTGCCTCGTGATCAGCCCGTGCACTGCCAGAGTGACCTTGCCCACTGGTCACCCTTTTGGCCGCCGGCTACTGCCTGCTGCTTTTGCTAATGAAACAGAGTAGGCCAGGAAGAGGGCGACGTGCCAGCACCCCCAGAGAACAATCAGAGCTGTTAGCTTGCCTTTAGCCCTCGAGGATACAGGGTGTATGCAATCACCAGGAGCGTTAAGCTTGTTTAATGTATGACAGTAAGTGGACGCATCCAAATGACCACATGAACTAACCCTTAGAAGTCCATTACTAGAAATAATGAAAAAGCATGCTGCAATTTAATATTTGTTATTTCTCATTTGTAGCTCTATGAAACCTGCAGAAGTGCAGTTCTAAATGAATTATTTTTCTAACTATTTAATTATTGGACATATCCAAGCCCCACTCACAAATATCAAGTATATCAAAATACACACTGTATTCATTGTTTAGAGGCAATAAGTAACAGCAAAGTTCCCTGAAACCAAAGTAAAATATTAAACAGCATCAAAAAAAGTTAAGACGCAGTGCAAAATATAAATTAAATAAAAATGTTTAAAATCCCACATTTAATTAAAAACAAGTTTACCATTATTATACTTCTTTTACCAACACTGTGAATGCTTGAGAACGAAGGAGAGCAGTTCCTATAGATTTGATGTTGGCATTAAAATGTTTTCAATTTATGCTTGATGTAGGATTCCAGCTGTCTAGCGTCTCCTTTGTCATAATTTTAGTTTCATCATTTTTTTATAGTTGTATAAGTTATAGGTTTGGACTGCAGATTTTGATTTGTTGGCCCACAGGACACTTCAGTACCTCCTAACTGAGCTCAAGCCAAGAAAAGACATTTCTGGATCTGTTTATATCTGGTTTCTTCTATATAAACTGTTTATCAGACAGTGGTTTTCAGAGGTGCTCCTGAGCCCCTGCAGTGGTTTCCACTACAGGTCTGTTTTTAATACAGTGCTGTCTGAGGGCCCGAAGATCACAGACATCAAGTACTGAATTTGGGCCTTGGCCCTGGAATGTTCCTCATAATTGGATACATTGTGTTTGTACTATTTTAAATAAAATATATGACTATATATATATATATATATATATATATATATATATATATATATATATATATATATATATATATATATATATATATAACTATTAAACCACACATCACTGTGTTCTGTTCTATTCACTTCTTGCAAAGCAGCACAACATTTTGTAAACAGGGTTGTGCAATGCTGCACAGAATGCTGGTGTGGCTGTTTGCACAAACAGATTAATGCATGGACAAAAACAGACAGACAGAAGAGCTGGCTTGCTGTTATACTTAGTCTTGCTCGGTTGTTATCTTCTGCTTAGTAAGTTCTCTGACTCAAACAGGGAGAGATTGTGGGGAACATAGCTGTGTGGGAGTGACTGATGAACATACTGCTTACATAAGATTACTGAATATAAGAACTGCACAACTTTAGCAAAATACATTAGTCATTTATTGGACACACAAATGTTATTCATAGCACACACACTGTATATATATATATATATATATATATATATATATATATAAATTAATCCACTCAGAAGTTTTAAATGTTTTTGTGGGGCTTTAGGTTTCCAGTTTAATGTTCTGTTTCTATTATGCTTGTCCAACCAGTAGTTATAAAAAATTAATTAATTAGTAGGTGAATGGGTTAATTATGAAATTAAACAAATATTCTAAGAAAATGAGAGTAATAACTCTATGGACTTCTAAAAGTTAGTGACTGTTTGTTTTACTGGATGAATAAATGACTGAGTGACTGAATGAACATGAGTGCAGGAACACAAAAATGAACACAGTAAGCCAGTCAGAAGTCTCCTTTAGTGGGGATCCGTAGTGATGGGGTCTCACAGGGTTTTGGAGAGGGTGGAGTGGGCAGGGGTTTGGTTTGAATCCCGCACTTACTGTCTCGCTCTCTTCGTCAGAGACAGGCTGAGACTCAGAGCCGTAGTGCAAAGGGGAATACACCCAGCTCCGCTCCTCTGGAGGCTGCTGATACACCACCAACATAACAGCAGGGGGCGCCAGAGAGGCGCACACACAAAGACAGAGAGGACCACGCAGCATGGACAGCATGAGAGAGAAGACAGATAGAGAGACAGAGGACAGAGACAGCAAGAGCATGAGATGATCTGAATAAACATTCATTCAGTAACTCCTTATTGGCTGGGATATAGCAGAACATTAGCCCGGAGTCACTGCACAGAGACCAGAGTTACCCATCATGCACTGTGAGAACAGAAAGAAGGAAAATATGTGTTTTGAATGGTCCTGCAATCTCTATTGTGTATACTGTGTCTATGAGCCAATGAGTGAAGTAAGTGATTCCGTATGCTAGTGTAACACTAACCATCATTCTGTAACAGTAGTTACTTTTTTTATTTTACACAACAGTGCATTATGGGTATTTATGTTCTATGTCTAGTGGGGCACATCATTTGTATACTACCTATAGAGGGGGCACTGTGGAGTGCACTGGCTAATCTTCCTACAACAAAATAAGCAGACTTACAAAACAGTCTATATTAATACAGCCACCAGAAAGGCCACTAGTGCAAGGTAAGCACAGCATTGTGGCAACAGTGGAGACAACTATAGCTAGGCTAAGGGAATGAGCTATCTCCAGTGGCTATATCTACACCTAAAGTCGTTTTGTTGAAACCCCAGGGAACCAACATGTATTGATTTTGAATTACTACTAAATAATTATAAAAGTAAGTGCAAGAAAACTAGCAAACAAAAAACAAACTTGTAACTGAAAGCAAAGTAGTATGTGAAAGCAACAGCATGCAGAAGCGAGTAAAAGCAAACTGGTGAGCGAAAAAAAAAGTTTCGTAGAAGCAAACTAGCAAAGAAAGGTAAACTAGGGAGTGAAAGCAAATTATCAAGTGGGTGACAGTAAACTAGCCAGCGAAAGCAAACTAGTTAAAAAAGGGAACCCTGAAAAACCACAAATGACCAGCATGACTGATCACCAGCAAAACCAGCATATCATCGCTGTTTAGTGAAAAACAAGTACAGGGGTTGGACAATGAAACTGAAACACCTGGTTTTAGACCACAATAATTTATTAGTATGGTGTAGGGTCTCCTTTTGCGGACAATACAGCGTCAATTGGTCTTGGGAATGACATATACAAGTCCTGCACAGTGTTCAGAGGGATTTTAAGCCATTCTTCTTGCAGGACAGTGGTCAGGTCACTACGTGATGCTGGTGGTGGAAAACATTTCCTGACTCGCTCCTCCAAAACACGCCAAAGTGGCTCAATAATATTTAGATCTGGTGACTGTGCAGGCCATGGGAGATGTTCAACTGCACTTTCATGTTCATCAAACCAATCTTTCACCAGTCTTGCTGTGTGTATTGGTGCATTGTCATCCTGATACACGGCACCGCCTTACATTTACATTTACATTTATGGCATTTAGCAGACGCTCTTATCCAGAGCGACGGTTTCAGGATACAATGTTTGAACCTTTGGATGCACATGGTCCTCCAGAACGGTTCGGTAGTCCTTCGGTAGACAGTGACGCGCCCATCTAGCATAAGTATTGGGCCAAGGGAATGCCATGATATGGCAGCCCAAACCATCACTGATCCACCCCCATGCTTCAGTCTGGGCATGCAACAGTCTAGATACATCACAAAGACTTGCTGTCTTGTACACAGATGCGCCAGCAAGACGTGCACCAACAATTTTCTTTTGAACTCTGGTATGTCTCCCATAATGTTGTGTTATTGCAATATTTTGAGCTAAACTGTGCTCTTACCTGCTAACTGAACCTTCACACTCTGCTCTTCCTGGTGCAATGTGCAATTAATGAAGATTGGCCACCAGACTGGTCCAATTTAGCCATGAAACCTCCCACAGTAAAATGACAGGTGTTTCAGTTTAATTGTCCAACCCCTGTATCTCCAAAATGGCAACTTTACACTTTCAGTTTAAGTCAATAGAACAAGAATTTTATCCAAGCTATTTTGAAGCATTTCTATTGGTCCATTCATCATGATATTTTCACACAATGTAAATTGGAGATACATGTTTTCCATCGGACAGCAACGATATGTTGGGTTATGTATGGTGGTATGCTGGTCACCAGCAACTGGAGTTAATTAGCTGGTCACCATATGTTGTGTTTGGATGCTGTTAAAGCAAGATCAAGCTGGGTGACCAGCAAGACCAGCACTGCATCAGCACTATACCAGCTGAAACCAGCAGAGACCAGCTTGAACCAGAAAAGAATGCATGCTGGCCTATGCTGTTTTCTTTAGCAGAAAACTAGTCAATAAAAGCACATTAATGAGTGAAATTCTTTCAAGTGTAGCTTACTGTCCCCAACCGTGACCATGAGTGATCATGTGGCAGCACTTTCTAATTATCCAAATTAGCATGGCTAGATTCCTACATGTAGGGTTACTGATTCTCTGAACTTGTGCCACTGTGTATGGGTCTTCTTGAGGGGGCATGCGGGAAGTCTTGAACAGAGGGATGTAAATTAAGTGTGCTCAATAGAATATAAGAATATAAAGCCATGCCCATTTATTTTGGAGCAGTACTTCAGGCTAATTCTGTTTTTATTGCTGGATGTTGAACACAGGGCGCAAGTTTGGTATCATATAAACATGTTTAATATTTTACACTGTATTCCCTGGGACTCTTCTGATTCTGTTCACTTACAAAGTTGTTGAGGCTCGGACTGAGTTTGCGTCGATGTGAAACAGGGGAATACACCCAATATCTCCCCTCCGCATACTGGCAGCATACACATCGGGGGAAGCAGGGAGCGTCAATGGAAATGAAAAGGGTGTGGGTTGTTTTATGGAAAAATAGAGAAAATATAGGGGAGAGGAAGAGAGAGAGAGAGAGAGGGAGAGAGAGAGAGAGACATTAATAGATGGTGAAGATGAAACATGTAGACTAAAGCTTTTAGCGTTGATAAAAGGACTGGCAGAAACATGAAAACCCAACAGTGACAATGAAAATGAGGAAACAGATGCAACAGGATGAAAGACAAGACGAAAGAGATGCTGAAATAAATAATGAATGAACGAAATGATATTAAACTGATGAGGGCAAAATATGTGTTAGTGCTAAGCCCATGTACACACACACACACACACACACACACGTATGTTTTAGTGTATTGTGGAGCATTACATAGACTTCCATTTTAAACCACACCCTAACCTTAACCTTGCCCTAACCTTAAACTTTAATAATTTACTTTGCAGGGAAAGAACAAAAGGTCCCTACAACATGAGTATAGGGTCATTTTTTGGTCCCAACAATGTGGCATATACCTGGTGCACACACACTTACTATATCTGAGAGGTCATCCACATTACTATTATTTAGTAATCTTTGTATAACTAAATAATACTAATAATAATACTATGATAATGTTTAACTATGATATGATAATTACCATGTGATTTGTGGAAAGAACAACATGTGCTCAAGTAACAACCAGCAAAATTGTTCCTATTGTCCTATACACACCTATGTGGTCCTCATAGGATAGCAAAACAAAAAGTCATGCAAACCAGCTGGTACACGGCTAGCTAACACAGCTCTGAACAGTTAATATTCTGACCTGATTAAAGCAGCAGCTCGCCAGCCAATAAGAGACACTATTTAAGTTACAGTATTTAAATATTCAGCAGGAGAAGTAGAAGTAATAGATGAGCTACAGGCGCGGAGATAATCACCCTCCTGAGGAAAGACCAGCTTTAGATTTCTTGCCTCGACTGAAGATGTTTACACATATATTCCTGCAGTGTTTAAGTGTGATAAACAAAACCGACGAGGTGCCAACACAGTTACAGCAGCGTAACACTCTGTAAACAGCAGAGCACAGCAAATCACCCCACAGCAAATATACTGCTCCAGAGAGACAGAGGGGCAGAGAGAGAGAGAGAAAGAGAGAGAGAGAGAGAAAGTAAGAAACAGAGAAGAGAGAAAAGACAGAGAGGCAGAAAGAGAAACAGACAGAAAAAGAAAAAAGAGAGAGACAAAAAGAGAGAGACAGAAAGTGAGAGACAAAAAGAAAGAGAAAAAGAGAAAAAAAAGGTAGAGAAAGAAAAAAGAGAAAAAGAAAAGCCAGAAAGTGAAAGAGGGAAAGTAACAAGGAAATAAACTAAGAAGAAAGACTGAGAAAGAGAAAAAGCAAGAGAAATTAAAGGGGTGAGCGAGTAAAAGAAAGAGAAAGAATAAAAGAGATAGAGAGACAGTAGGTTGAACTCCATCACACTTCTGTAATGAGCTCTAGAAGCTCTCGTTGGTCTCCTCAAAGCATACAAACCATTTCACAGTCCACTCTACTGTTACACAATGTAATGAATATGTAATGTTTTTCAATATAGAACTTTAATCCAGGTCATATATTGCATTTAGTAAAAATCTGACTTGTAAAAAAACACACTAACATATGCAGGTTGCTCTTACACTACTTGTTTACGAGTAGAAGAGTCTAATAGCTGAGGACAGATCATAAAATTGCTAGTAGGTATGGGGGGAAATCGATACAGCACTGTATCACTCTATTTTGTGTTGTAATACTGTATCGATACACATCTGCCAAATATTGATATTTTAATATATATTATATATTATTATATACATAATATATTATATATTATATATATTAAATATAAAGTCAGAGGTTAGTCTGTATGCTTGACAATCCCATTTTGCTGCCATTAAAATGACTGAAATATATTTTTTATCTCATTAGATAAAACCTTTTTTGACAGAGTTTTCATTGTGCTCTGCCTACATGCAAATCAAAACTATACAAATATAAT
Source organism: Megaleporinus macrocephalus (assembly GCA_021613375.1). Classification (NCBI taxonomy): domain Eukaryota; kingdom Metazoa; phylum Chordata; class Actinopteri; order Characiformes; family Anostomidae; genus Megaleporinus; species Megaleporinus macrocephalus. Next base: position 23,054,053 of record CM038723.1, on the reverse strand, counting down.
AATTTGACCCGACTGTCGTATCCACTAGAATATGGAAATAAAGAGTTTCATGCAGTAACCACAGCGACTCATTTTGCACTGCGCTTGATGAACGTCTTTTTTCACTCTGTTCAATCTACACCTCATTACCCTGAATGCTAAACTACCTGTACTGATAGAAAAAGAGACTGAATTCGAGAATCAGAGATATTTGCTCCAGAGTGGCATCTGTGGCTGGGGGTCCAAGATAACATAACTGGGTAAATTGCATATGATGGTCTTTCCTCTCCTCCATCACCTGATGTAACAAGGTTAGCGGTCTGCTTTCTTCTCCAAGTGTTAATCTGTCCAATCATGTTGCATTAGCAGCAGTTTGAAAAGATGTGGCAGTGCTGCATGTGTCTCAGAGGAAGCCAGCCCTCACTTTTGCAGCTTGGTAGCATTATGTAATATGAGGAAAGCTTGTTTGCAGTGGGGGGGACTGGAAATGACAAAATAAAATAAAAAATAAAAAGATTGGAATTTTTCTGAATTTCATCAGTGTGAACAGGCATTGCTAAACCAACATTTATCCTAATTTAACCTCTGTAGCTTACAGCAGTTCAGCCCTGACTATTCAAATTAAAGTTAAAAAAGAGTGTTTCAGTCTGAAATACTTTTTGAATTAGACATAATACATGCCAGCCAATCAGAACAGAGCTCATCTGGATATATCCGTCAATTTAATTGGTTATAAATGGTTAATTGGTTATAAATGGACCCCAATGGAGCAAAATAAAATACACTACAGGACATGATCCAATCAAACTGTAACAATTTGAACATTTTAGTCTGATATACATTAAGTATTGTAATGCCTTCCGGGTTTACCTTTCCTTTTTAGTCTCGTACAAGACTTTTTGTTCATGTAAGTGGTCTGCTAAGCTATAAAGCTCAAAGAATACACAAGAGGGAGAAACTACTTCCACAGAAACCACTTTTCTCAGCTATGTGAAACATCTTGTAGCAATTCCAGCTGTTTCCCTTTCTTATAAGATGAGGTTTTGAAACACATCTTGTAGCAGATTCTGTAGCCTGATAGAGGCCCTACTGAAGATAGAGACAGATAGACAGAAGCACGTAACTGGACCAGATACTGCAGCAAGTCACTCAGATGAAGTTGTGAAGTCAGAGAGAGAGAGAGAGAGAGAGAGTCTGTTGCCATACCATACTCTCTCTCTGTTTGTGTAGAGTGGAATAATGCATGCATACACACACACACACACACACACACACAATGACTTTACCTTCACAGTTCCACCACATCATCCAGACTGCCTCTCTGTGGAACATGCAACTCCATATTATTCTTCCCTCCCTCCATAAAGCCTCACTGTTAAAGTCACAGCTCAGCAAAGAACAAGCACAGTCTTCCTCTTTACCTCAAATACAGTCAATCCACAAAGATACGTCTGGGGTCTACTGGAGTTTACTGGAGTTACGAGGCTAATGTAGCAATTTATATACTGCCAGTTGTCACCGTGGGAACGGTATGCCTAAATCATCATACACTTCCCTTACCAGTTTTAAGTGGTTAAACTCACCCAACATTCTGCATAAGTCAGACACTGAGATGTAAACCAAGTAATTCAGGGTGGTTTGATGTGACGTGAGTGATGCATCATAGAGAAAGCTACAGACTTTACAGTAATGGTGATAGAAAAATGCCCAAATATGCACCATATAGTTTTCCAATATACTATTCCAAAACACTAGTCAGCCTACACAGTTTTATGTGTAATAATAACAATGATAAAATAGTGGGAGATCTAAAAAACAAGCCTTTGGAGACTATAAACCTCCGCCTTGAACTTATTTGGAAAAAGAACTTTTTTAGGCCAAAGCTTATATTGAAACTATTGTAAAACAACATCTCAAAAATATTTCACATTAAAAAACTTTCGGTAACTTTTAAAGACTTCAATAATCTGGTTCTTATCACCACCACTGTACACAATTTTGATCTATAAGTTTCTCTAGAATGAAATATTTCCCATTAAATCACTTTTATTTACATCTCAATAATGAATTTTGAAACATTAGTGATATAAATGACATTTGGTCACTAATACTAAGATCTTATCTTAATTCATGTTAACCAGAAAAAGGCATGTGTGTACATCATTTCCATTTAATAAATAACAGCATGTCATACATTATCTGTTAGTGACATCGACTCTATCTGAGCTGAAGTGAGAATTGAGTGAATTTGCTTTGTTGCTGAACTCTGGCTTTAAATAAGTTTTAGCCACTACGGTTAAGCGTCTATACCAGTTTTAGACCCTAAAATCCCCCTCAGTGTTGCACACTTGAAGCTGGACTTACAAAGTAGATATCGGTAATTGGCACAACCTCCTCCTCCAGAGAGCCCTGGCTGAAGGACTGTGAGAGCGGCCTCCCGGGCTCTGGCTGGCCCCCGCTGGGCCTGGAACTGGGGGGTGCAGAAGACGAGGCTTCCGCTGCTGGAGGATCTGGCTTGGGGACCACCGCTGCTGCCTGGGCGCTAGTTTCTATGGCAACTGCCTCCAGAGGGACAGTTACCGGTGGGGCTGCAGACTGTTGGACAGCTGCCGTCTGCGAAGGGGGTGGCGTCTCCAAGACGATGTCATCCAGGATCTCGGTCTCGCGGAGTTCAGCCATGGCTTCCACCAGCTCACTGTGAGGCAAAGATACAGATCAGAAGAACCAAGTAACCAACAAGTGTAGAATTATTACAGTCAGTTATACAGTATTATATGTTATTTGCTCTGTTATACAAAATTATGTAGTGAATTTCATCCTTGAGCCTCAGTTCAGATTTTATATATATTTTTTTATTGTCTATGATCCATTTTTTCTCACTACAATACCCAGCATGCCTTATGCAAATGCACCATTAGCAGTCTCTGTGATGTTTGGAAATCCTGATTGCTAGCCTTATCATCAATGTTTAGACTAATAAATACAACCAAGCTAGTGTGTTTGTTAGAAAAGTATCTAAAAAACACAAATCAGTTCTTTAAAGCTCCTCCCACCTTTTAAACATGTCATCATGAGGGTTTTTCCTATTCTATACACTGAAATCACACTCTTGTTGTTACACTGTTACTAACAGCGAGTAGACATGTTCATATTAAATATTAAAGTTGGGACATTATAGAAACTGCAAAAATGCAGTTATTCTTACATTTACTTTAATTCTACTGCAGACAGTATGAAGCCCAAGATATTTATATGATAATAAACATCCAAGCCTGCATTTAAAAAAAGTAGTGATGGTGAAGTCTTTACTACTTTGCAAGGTTGCCTTTCCTTCTCACAAAACCTGATAGATGTTCCGGTACTGAGAACATGGAGACATGAAGTGTTTCAGGTGTTATTTTGCCATAGTCTAGCTGTAGACACCTCTTATGGTGTGCAGTGAGTGCTATGAGGTCTCCACCATCACATTCAAATTTCTCCACACATTCTCTACTAAAGACAAGTCAGGACGCCAGACAGGCCAGCCCAGTGTCAGTACTCTCTTCTTCCACAGCCATGCCATTGTAATGTGTGCAGCATGTGGTTTTGAATTTTTTTTTGAAAAATGTAGGAAATCTCTGAAAATAATATTTTATTTTCAGAGCACCACATGTTGCTCTTAGATCTCAGTGTACTTTTCTGCATTGATGTTGAATCACAGAAGTGTAAATGACCTTCGACAGGACATTGGCTTTTGGACTTATTGCTGATAACAATGCTTTATGCATTTGGTCTGGAGCACACGGTGTTCACTTCTTCCAGAAAATATCTGGGATGTTGATTCGTCCACCCACAATATACATTTCCACCGTGTGGTGTTCCATCCCAGATGTCACCAAGCCCAGAGAAGTCGACGGTGCTTCTGGACATGGTTAACATAAGGCTTCTGTTTTGCACAGTAAAGTTTTAGCTGTAGTTGTGAATGTAACTCATGTCGTGCTTGACAAAGGCTTGCCAGAGTAACCCCAGAGTTACCCATGTGATTATATCAGCTGTTGTTGAATGGCAGGTTCTTGATGCAGTGCCATCTGAGGGATGTGGAATGACGGGTATTCGGCTTAGGCTTACACCTTTAATGATATTTTGCACTATAGAGACGGAGAAGTAAGAAAGTCCCTCCCAATCTTTCTTTGTGGAACATATTTTCAACATTTCAATAATTTATTCACACATTTGTTGAGAAACTCTTTCGTGGATATTGCTTTTTATCAAATCATGATGACAATCACCTGTTCACATCACCTGTTTAAAATTACATCATTATTTTTTTTCTACCTCATTACTAGTGCTAAATTGCCTCTATAAACTTTTATAGGATGTGCTGCAGGAATGAATATATATTAACACATAAAGTAAATGTTTAATATTCCAGCTTTTTCTATACTGTCCCAATTTACAGATTTGATCTGGTTTGTACAACAAATGGTTACAAAGAAGTACATAGAAGTGATGGTTACATTTCTCATTTTGTCTAAAGTGTTCCTTTTAACATAATAATATGATTAATTAATTATTGAATGACATAATTAGCAAATTACATCAATGATCAATTTGCATCCTGTAACAAGACATTATTTTGCTCTCTTAATTTCTTTAGGATTTTCAGATGTCAACCAATAATAGAAACATGTGAATATGATTTTTGTTCCACATAATAAGACTGTAAAGAAACTGAACAAGTACTGTTAATATTACACACTACTGGACCATGCACAGTCACAGTCACATTAAAAACTACTGAACAAAAGGGTTATGGCCAGTTAGCCTGCTGAACAGAATCACAGCAACACTCTACTAAGCAAAGCGGAAAAATCGAAGTGTACACTTCTCCCAGGCCGGTGTATTAACAGCAGGTGAGGTGACTTTGGGAAGACAATACAGGCAGATGGCAGAACAAGCTTTCCTCACTAGAGTCTGCAGTAAAGCCCTCAGGACCATATGCTAGTGTCTCAGTCCTGCCTAGAGAAGCCTGATCCTACAGTGTGAGTTCTGGGAAGATAGCTTAATTTCAATCCCTTAAAATATCACCTATTGTTAATTTTACGTACACTATTTTAAACCTTAGTTTTCTGACGCTGTTACTGTAATCTATAGAAATGTACCTAGAATAGCTAACAACATTCCTTTCAGCACCATGTTTCTGATAGCTAGAGGACAGAGGGCCACACTGAGGGCAAAGCTGGCAGTTCAAAGGAGGTTTGCTCAGTGTATTCTGGGTGGCCCACTGGTGTCACTAGTCATAATTTGTTTTCCATTTATCGTTTAAAATATTATTATTTTTATTTGTATCTTTTATTATTCATTGCAAATTAGTTAATAATTGTAGCTTTGCACAGTGTCAGTAAACATTTTCCACTAAACAATTTTATATCACTAGTCATATTTTTTTTTCCTAGTCATAATTTCTTTTCTAGTCATACTTTCCTGGTCATAATTTAATTTCCGAGTCATCATTTCTTTTCCTTGTCATAATTTCTTTTCTTTCAGTTGTTTGTAATGTTTTTCTTTGTGTTTATTTTCTAAAATAAAGTTGGGGGTCCGAGGGTAAGCAGGGTCTTTTCTAGTCATAATTTCCTAGTCATAATTTCTTTTCATAGTCATAATTTCCTAGTCATAATTTCTTTTCTAGTCATAATTTCTTTTCCTAGTCATAATTTCTTTTCTAGTCATAATTTCCTGGTCATAATTTCTTTTCCTAGTCATAATTTCCTAGTCATAATTTCTTTTCCTAGTCATAATTTCTTTTCTAGTTAGAATTTGCTAGTCATAATTTCTTTTCATAGTCATAATTTCTTTTCTAGTTAGAATTTCCTAGTCATAATGTCTTTTCATAGTCATAATTTCCTGGTCATAATTTCTTTTCCTAGTCATAATTTCTTTTCTAGTCATAATTTCCTGGTCATAATTTCTTTTCCTAGTCATAATTTCTTTTCTAGTCATAATTTCCTGGTCATAATTTCTTTTCATAGTCATAATTTCTTTTCTAGTTAGAATTTGCTAGTCATAATTTCTTTTCATAGTCATAATTTCTTTTCTAGTTAGAATTTCCTAGTCATAATGTCTTTTCATAGTCATAATTTCCTAGTCATAATTTCTTTTCTAGTCATAATTTCCTAGTCATAATTTCTTTTCTAGTCATAATTTCCTAGTCATAATTTCTTTTCTAGTCATAATTTCCTGGTCATAATTTCTTTTCCTAGTCATAATTTTTTTTCTAGTCATAATTTACTAGTCATAATTTCTTTTCTAGTCATAATTTCCTAGTCATAATTTCTTTTCCTAGTCATAATTTTTTTTTCTAGTCATAATTTCCTGGTCATGATTTCTTTTCCTAGTCATGATTTTTTTTCTAGTCATAATTTCCTGGTCATAATTTCTTTTCCCAGTCATAATTTCTTTTCCTAGTCATAATTTCTTTTCCTAGTCATAATTTCTTTTCTAGTCATAATTTCCTGGTCATAATTTCTTTTCCTAGTCATAATTTCTTTTCTAGTCATAATTTCCTGATCATAATTTTTTTTCCTAGTCATGATTTTTTTTCTAGTCATAATTTCCTGGTCATAATTTCTTTTCCCAGTCATAATTTCCTAGTCATAATTTCTTTTCCTAGTCATAATTTCTTTTCCTAGTCATAATTTCTTTTCTAGTCATAATTTCCTAGTCATAATTTCTTTTCCTAGTCATAATTTCTTTTCTAGTCATAATTTCCTGGTCATCATTTCTTTTCCTAGTCATAATTTCTTTTCCTAGTCATAATTTCTTTTCTAGTCATAATTTCCTGGTCATAATTTCTTTTCCTAGTCATAATTTCTTTTCCTAGTCATAATTTCTTTTCTAGTCATAATTTCCTAGTCATAATTTCTTTTCCTAGTCATAATTTCTTTTCCTAGTCATAATTTCTTTTCTAGTCATAATTTCCTGGTCATAATTTCTTTTCCTAGTCATAATTTCTTTTCCTAGTCATAATTTCTTTTCTAGTCATAATTTCCTGGTCATAATTTTTTTTCCTAGTCATAATTTCTTTTCTAGTCATAATTTCCTGGTCATAATTTCTTTTCCTAGTCATAATTTCTTTTCCTAGTCAGAATTTCTTTTCCAAGTCATAATTTCTTTTCCTTGTCATAATTTCTTTTCTTTCAGTTGTTTGTAATGTTTTTCTTTGTGTTTATTTTGTAAAATAGAAGTTGGTGGTCCGAGAGTGAGCGGAGTCAGCGGGGTGCCAACCTTATCAATCCAGCGGACCAAATTAGCAAATAGGGTTGCTATGTGGGGTCAGCTACATTAGCAATGTAGATCTAGTACACACTTTTTGAAGAAATCCAAAAAGATCAAACAGAAGGATTTGCAGTAAAATGACTCTATTTTACTGTGATTAGAAGAATAAACTGCTTGATATCTGAATACGTATATTAGGCAGTCCAAACAGAGAGAGATGGCAGTGCAGTTATGGATGACACAGCATTGATGTGCTTACCTGCTCTGTGTAAGAGTTGGGATCTCTTTTTCCACATCCTCCAATTCCCGCTCTCTCTTCACCTCCACCTGCACGGTGATAGTCTGCTGGTCCTCCTCATGTACATCAACCACCCTGAACGACCACCAGAGACGTACACAAACAAACACATTTCCTTTTAGCACGCATAGGACCAAAATAACCATTTCTGTTTAGCTAACACATAAAAATGTTCAACTCACCTCCCATCACTGTCCTTTAAACTTGAGGTCTGTCTCCTGATAAGACAAAGAGAGAGGAAGTGGAAATATTCTACCTGCAGCTAGTGGTTTTTGTTGTAGAGATTTTAAAAGTAGGACTGCTCTATTTAGACATTCTGTTATTCATCCAAAGAAAAGAAAGTGACATCACTAGCTATCCAATGTACACATGTAGCCATTTAGGAGTTAAAGTGGTTCTTCAGCCTAAAGACAGCATTAAATGTGTTATTTGCTGTGTTGCACAGTAGATATGTTACTGGTTTTCCTTGATTTTTTGTCCCGCAGTGTTCTCTTACTACAAAAGCCAACAAGCGTTATGCCAAACATGATCTTTACATCATCTCTTACTTTAAAAGTAGCTAAACTGCCAAGTCATTTTTGGTGTCCAACATTTGATTCTTCAATTTTGGCCAAAGTATAATTTGGGCTAAAGACAACTGTTATTGTTACATATACATAGTATTACTACTTTGCTACATTAGCTTCCACGTAAAGGTAAAAAAAACAAACTTCAAATGGCAAACACGGCTGATAAACCACATCATCACTTCGATGATACGACAGTAGGAGTGGGGCAGAGAGAGAGTGTACCTGTATCTGGGATGTTCTGAGGTGTCGGAGGGGGATCGCTCAGGGATGGATATGGACGTGTTGGACGACAGCGTGGTAGCAATAGAGGCTGTGGTGGCCTCCTCAAATGATGGAGGGGTGCAGGGCTGCAGGCCTGGGAGAGAAAGAGAGGAAGGAAAACATTCATATGAGAAAACGTGTAGTATCAGTGTTGCTATATTAAAAATGAAGACACTGAGGAAGCACGGTAACACAACCAATCACTGTTGCTGTAATAGCCAGGCCTGCTGGAGTTGCTGTAATAGCCAGGCCTGCTGGAGTTGCTGTAATAGCCAGGCCTGCTGGAGTTGCTGCAATAGCCAGGCCTGCTGGAGTTGCTGTAATAGCCAGGCCTGCTGGAGTTGCTGCAATAGCCAGGCCTGCTGGAGTTGCTGTAATAGCCAGGCCTGCTGGAGTTGCTGCAATAGCCAGGCCTGCTGAAGTTGCTGTAATAGCCAGGCCTGCACTGCTGTACCTTATTAACCCTACATACTGTTCTCAGTTACCCATAGCAGAACTAAGTATATGTGTGTTTCTCTTGTTGAGCTCAACAACTGCTCATCCCATGTGGCGTGATGCTGAACGGCTGCCCATCCTGTGATCTGATGCTGCTGCTGTGTCTGCGTTGACTGCGTGCCCCTGTTTGCCTGCATTCTGGAACAATTTCACCATCACGGAGCTTCTTGCTGTACAGTGACTCAGGGAAAACTCGCTTACATGCCACTGGCACCTTCAAAGATTTTGCCTGCTTACTGACGTTTTCTTCTCTTGCTCTCATCAGTCCTTTCTTCTCCTATTTTAAAAACAGTGAGCTGCAGCTACTCAGAAGAGACTTCAGAAGAGTTTTCCTCTTTTTTGTCTCTACATTAATTGATGCATAAAGAGGTCAATTTTATTCTTATTAGATTTGTACTTGTTTTGCTATCTGGTGTGGACCAGAGGAGGATGGGTTCTCCTTTTTCACTCTGGTTCCTCTCGTGGTTTCTTCCTCTTGATCTGAGGGAGTTTTTCTTGCCACTGTTGCCACGGGTTTGCTCACTGGAGGCTCGGACACTTTGCTTTGTGACAACATCTATTGTAAAAGACGCTACATAAATAAATAAACCTTAACCTGACCGTTAGCAGCCCAGCACCTATAGTTAACACAGTAACAGTAATCTAGAAACTACTCTGATAGTGTACAAATACTATAGTACTTTGTTGACAATAAAAAAATAATAAAATCAAACATATAAATCAAATACATACATATTAACAGGGTAATTAGAGACTACTACTTAAACTATTAGTGCTGCTATAGCCTTCACTTGTGTGAAAGTTTAAGAGACTGACCGTCGTTCTCCAGCACGGGGAAGCTGCGCGCTCCTCTCAGGTCGTAGATGTTCTGGTCTCTCTCTGAGGGCAGCTGACTGGCTGACCATGCTGCCCCTGGCCCGGCGTATTTGGGCACAGTCAGGGCCGTGCGACCTTTCTTAGAGGGAGAGGATTTCAGAGCTGCAGAGAGAGAAACAAAATCAGAGCGGAGAGAAAAGGTCAGAGGAACTAAACCAGCTCTGAAACGCAAGTCTGTTTGTTCTTTTGTGTTTTTTGCAGAACCACATTTCATGTAAATGTAATAATTCTTTTCAATACAAGCTTTTTTCAACCTCTCTTTACTTTTTCAATTCCCAGAATGACCACAAATCATTACCAATAACAATGATGAATTCAAAACAGGCTGGGCTGCGGAGGGAAAAACAATCAATGCTCAGATGTGTTGTGGTTCTCCTCTGAAAGATGTCGAATCGATCTACAAAATCTTATAATAGGATTTTTATACAGTCTCTGCATTTACCTCGCTGTAAAATAAACTCACAAGCAACCACAGACTGCTTTTGTGAAGCAGAAAGAGGCCTAAAAACACAGGTATGTATGCATATGTACATAAGAATGCGGCCATGCCCAACAGCCAGTCGGGTCTAAAAGACTAATCTAGTAATAATTAGGCTTTTTAAGTATAAACAGAATTACAACATTATGTAAAGAATATACTATGCCACTTACAGTCTAAGGAAAACTTGCAGTATTTTCTGTACAACTTAAAGGACCAGTATGTAAAACTTAGGGGAGTCCATATAGTATACAAACTATGTCTGTACTAGTGGCCAGTGTACTACAAATCATTGTGTTTTTGTTAGCCTTTCATGTTTCAAGTTTTTTTCATTAGAGGGGCAGAGAGAAGAAGAATCCTTGTCAAAATGTTCTAATATTGACTGTTTTCCATTCATAAAATGCTATCCAGGTAGGATTAATAATCTTTATACTTATCCTTATTGAAAGTATGAGGTTGAAATTGGGGGACTTGGGTGTGGTTCAGTAAGTTGCAATATGCAACCTCAATGCTAAAGACTTACACACTGCTCCTTTAAGTGACCTTATGTTTCAGATGAGTTGTAAAATGAGGTAAATATTATATTTCACGATTTTCCACATGGATCTATACTTAAATTCAACAGAGCAATAATGCTGGAAAACTGCAATTTTTTTAAAAATGTAAAGCACGTAGACACTCACGTGCTGGAGTACCTCTCATGTAGCAGTTTGAAGTTCTCACTATGACTCATTAATGTAACATTTAATATGTGATTTAACTGAAAGATCCATTTATAAATTAAACAGATCATGTAGGTTTAAGCTGCAGCAAACCTTGTTAATGGCAAGTTCAGAAAAGATAACGCACAAAATCAAAATGGAGATGTATTAAGAATTGTTTTATAATCAAGTCCTGGCACCTTGAAATTAAACTGAATCAAAACACGAGGTGTCAAGACACTCCCACCCCCACTGAGGGCTGTATGAACAGGGCAATGAATGCTACAAAAAACTATTCCATTGTTTCTTGTAACACTTGTTTCTGGATTGAATGGAGAACTTGCAGTGAGTGCAATGGTGTGAAGTTCTTACAGGAACTCTTCCTGAACACTGTGGAGCTCATGAACTTGAAAAATCTGTCAGCGTAGAAGTTTGGCCTGTGGACCGATACTGTGTCCTAGAGAAGAGAGGAAAAGAAAATAGAAGAGAGAAGAAAAGAAGAGAATGGTGAGACTGGGGACAATACGACTGCAGTAGACATCATGTCTTGTCCTGTTTACAGTGCAGTTGATTTTGCTGATGATAATCAGCTTGAGGTTACACTGCAATGGAAAGATGGCTCACTTAGTCCCCAGTAAGGCCACACAGTGATGGTATCTCCAAGCCTTCAGGATTCGAAGGGAAACTAGAGCCAGTAGATCCATATCTAAAGTCCACCCATGCTCCTGACCAACCTCTGCAGCTCCAGATTACCTATTCCCCCTCTCTTCTCACGCTCATTCATACATACATGAGGCTAGGGAGTGGGATTACTCTGCAGGGCGCTGTGCCATACAGATGGTGCCCTGCTTTTAATAATTCACCACCTGACAGGAGATTGTCAGGAACCGGCCAATCATTCCAACCCAACAACATCTAGTATACAGTAACTACTGCATTGTACTGTACTGTAGTGGATTATAGAGCTCTACAATGTTCTACAGTGTTTGCTGGACTGCAGCTCAGCAATAAATCCATAACACAACTGATCACATGAGCAGCTACAGATCAATATTACAATATTACCTCGGCCCATATACAGTCAATCAGACAAGACATGTTCAGTGCCACTTTTAGTATCATAGCTAATGCAGCTAATAATGGAGGCTTATGTGCTCTTATTGTGGAGACCTAATCATTACATACGTACCCATATCAGGTTGTTAAGTAAACATTAACAGATTTGCCCATGCAGTTTATGATACTGGATAAAAATGAACACAGTGACATCCACTGGCAAGATTTAGTTGGTTTAAAAGTAAAACATTTTAATATTTATATTTTTAAACAAGATGTATGTCCATGGTTGCTGTAAAACTTAATGTCTACCAATTAATGCTCTCGGTTTTAGAAGTTGTATGAGCAGGTTGCTGCAAACCTTTGAACATGTAGTGCATTTAAAACTAAATCCAGACCTTAAAGGTCTGAATATAGCGACATTTTATTCTGTTGCACTTGCATTTTCCTATTTGTGGTGACTGGGTTCAGTTGGACTTGGGCTGTTCATCTCTAGGTAGCTGACAATATGTGCTATTCAGCTGTTTATTCATGTATTTTCTATTCAGTATTCTGTTTTTCTGTCCTTGAAATAAATAACTTTGACAATATTATAATAGTATATTCTTGCAGTCACACAAAAACCTTTACAGAAGAAGGAGAAAACTTGTACCTGAAGTTAATGTAAAATGTTTTTCCCCCCAAGTAATATTGGAGCATTTCTTTTAGTCTGTTCAACATGAAATTGTAACACAAAGTAAAGGATAAGTGGAGCTTTTAAAGTCAAAATGACAAAAACAGAGATATGGGGATGCTCCAACAGCAGTAATATATTTAAATATATAATACTAAACCCACTGCCCTGAAAACAAAATCACACCACTAATTTTCTTCTTTTTTAATTTCACAGACGACTACCACACTGTGTTTCTGAATTGGAAGCATTGGAACTACTGCTCAAATATTTGGGGTCCCCTGCCACAATAGTGTAGAGACTGTAGCTTGAAGCTCTATAAACTAGACACCAAAGAACAACTTTGATACTTTTTAAATAATAATGTGTAATTTTCCACTGATTGTAATTTGTTGTCATATTAACACTTTAAATATCAGCTTGATTTGCATTATTTGGTCATTGGTTTTTTTTAAAAAAAAAATTGATATTTAGGGTGTCAATTTTGTTATAAGCTCAGTACAGATTTCTCAACAATATCTCAACTCATCGCTGAAAATGTCCTCATTCCAGCAAACTGTGTTAAAACTTGTAAAAAATGAGTTTAATTGTAAAATCACTTCCTGCATGTATCTTCAATGATAAATAAAATGGGTGACCCCAAACTTTTGAGTTGTAGTGCATTCAGAAAATGCAGCCACATAATGAATCGTTAATTAAACATTTGCCCACATAATTAATCTGTGGGCACATGTAGTAGAGCCAGATACTCAGAACAGACCAAGCATGGCACCAGACCGTAGAGATACGTCGGCCTTTAAATTGGGTTCCTCGTTTCACACTTACGCCATCATGAACCAGCGCCTTCCACGTGTGCTCCAGCTTCTTAATGAGTCTGCAAAAGAAATGAACACAAGCTTACTGAGCTGCAGTCGGCAAAGCCACACAGAAATGCAGAGTCAGGATAGGCTGGTGCATGTTCTCACTTAAAGCTTTCTTTCACAGAGATTACATAAGAGTGCCTCTTACACGTGACATAACACCAAACACCACAGGGCAGCTTACGAACGCCAAGCGCACTCAAGCTAGACTGGGTCATTTAAGCACAAGAAAAAAAAAACCTTGTCTAGCATAGCATACATGCTGGATTTCAGGAGTACCTACTTAGAAATATGGACTAATGCAGAGTGCATATTCATTAATTATACAATATTGTACTATTGGACAATGTAAGACTATGTATTACTGTCATTTTGCTATATGAAGTATATGTATTTATATCATTTCACATGTAGTCATGGAATGTGTATATATATATATATATATATATATATATATATATATATATATATATATATATATATATATATATATATATATATATATATATACACATATATATATACACATATATATACACATTCCATGACTACATGTGAAATGATATAAATACATATACTTCATATACAACACACATAGCTGGTTCTCAAACTGCTCTGCCAACATATATAGTCCACAAACTGTCTGATTTCTTGTCCATGAGGCGTGTAGGCTAGACTTTTAGTCTTTTACCAATTATAGATCACGTGCGTTTAAGGTGCCCTTTAATACATTAATAATGGCCATGTGTTTTCCTCGTGCTTCTGAGCCACACCCCCCTACAGTGCAGGGTCATCAATTCCACACCCTTGTGTTCTTTCAACAACAAATTACTACACACACACATGCACTATGTTTACGGTACCTGTAGGATTGTAGGATATCTATGATGCCGATAAAAAGCAAAAGTCTCTCTCCTTTCCCACTGACTGCTGGGATTCCCCCCATTCTGTAGAAAGAGAGAGAGATAGGTCAAATAGGGCCTCATTAGCTATTTTTGTGTCTGCTAATTGTTAGCCAAGTGACAACCTCTTCCTATGCTTACAGGTATGTAGAGAACTCAGTTGTGTCATGTTGAGCTATACTGATTTAATATATTCAGACTAGACTTGAAGGTCCCTGTAGATCACCTGCTGCTCCAGGGCCCATGAACAGGTTCAAATGCCCCAGATCATTTGTTACATAAACACATCTCCACAGTGGCGAACTGTGACTATAAGAATTAGGCTTTCGATTCGGGTCATAAACGTCAAAAGTCAACGTCAAACCATGAAGGAAAAAAAAAAACCCACCTCAACGATAGCGTTAACTCCTGGGACTCTGGGTCCCTACAGGATTCTACTAATTCATTAACAGACATTTATATGAACGCTTTCTGGCGAGGCTGAAGTTAGCACATCATCTGTCCCAGTTAGCACATTTACTGTCCCAACTTACACAGTGCAGTAGTTGTATTCTGGCTCAAAGACAGTGGAATATAACTGCTGCAGCTGTTGGACCAGAAACTTTGCTAGCACCAGGATGTCACTGACACAGCGTAAACTGTTCTCAACATGAAACTCTCATCCACTGCTAATCGAAACATGAATGGTTTATTCCTTTGTCACTTATTTTAGTTAATTCAACACACTACTCTGTCTCTTCAACTCCAAGTCCAAACCAATAGGACAGTTTTTTGTTAGTCCCCAGAAATCATTAGACCTTCTATGAAGGCCCAGAAGGTTCTAAAGGCTCCCGCTCTGCATGTCGTTGCTGTCCAAAGAAAAAGATAGTAGCTTTACAGGAGAGGATAAAAACATTCTTAGCTCTCACTGTAAGCTAACATAAAATTGTGATTTTGGAGCGTTTCTATTCGTCCTGTCATCATGAAACATTAACAGCACATACAAGGGCGGCTGTCGTGCCATATACAAAATGAAAATCAACAAAAATGCTGATGTTTTTCTGTGGACAGCGACGATATACAGAGAGCAACCACAAAAGAAAATTTTAAACACACATAGCTGGTTCTCAAACAGCTCTGCCAACATATATAGTCCACAAACTGTCTGATTTCTTGTCCATGAGGCGTGTAGGCTAGACTTTTAGTCTTTTAACCATTTATAGATCACGTGCGTTTAAGGTACCCTTTAATACATTAATAATGGCCATGTGTTTTCCTCGTGCTTCTGAGCCACACCCCCCTACAGTGCAGGGTCATCAATTCTACAGACCCTTGTGTTCTTTCAACAACAAATTACTACACACACACACATCCACTGGTTACAAATCCATAAGAAAATAATAAAATTTAATTCCTAACACACTCACATTAAACTAAAAATTTAGTAAAAAATTTAGTAAACTAAAAATTTGTCGTTTAATCGAAGAAATGAATTGTTAGGTGCAGCCCTAGTTTCCAGTCAACATAGAAATTATGTGCAAGTTAATCTGGAAAAAAAAAACTTGGGTGTTATTATTACATATAGGTAATTACAAATATATAAATAGTGGGGCATATTAATAGGGTATATATGACCTTCCTGACAAAATCAAACATATGCGTGCACTTACGTGTCATCTGTGTCGATGGAGTCTCCACAGGCGGCCCCTCCCTGAATGGACTCCATGGCTGTTGAGTAGAGAGCTCTCTGAGTCGCGGGCTTCTTCTCATCACTGGAACTCTGACAGCCCTCCATCTGCTGGTCACGCACAGCCTGGTCCAGGTTATGCACACCCAGCAGCAGACTGTAGTCCATAATCTTAAAGCTTTCCAACACCTGCACACACACATACACACACCTTATTATATACAGTACATAGTATATACAGTACATATACATTATATACAGTACATAGTAAAACACAAAAAATGCCAGTTCCAACAAAGTTGATACACTAATGTCCAATGCTAATTAAGCAGTGATGTGTAAACCCACTTTGACCTGTATTTAAACAAATATAGTACAAAGAAAAGATTATTCATTAGGCTTAATTTGTTTATAACTATACTTTCTTTTTGAAACTGATAACTGCAACATGTTCCAAAAAAGGTGATGCACTCATGCTTGGATACAGAGTCAGTGAATAATCCAATAGTTTAAGAACAATGTTCCTCAAAGAGCAAAAAGTACTATTTGGTGAAATACACTATATGGACACCTACACATTCACTTTACAGGAGCTTTTATGACACACTGTTCTACATCCATGGACATTAACATAGAGTTGGTTCCTGCTTTGCAACTATAACAACTTCCACTTCTCTGGAAAGGTGAGCTCTTCAAAACAACCCGTTCATTCACAAATGACAGACTGCATGGTTAGGTGCTTGATTTTATACCCCTATTGCAATGGGGCTAAATAATACCTGAGTTCGATAATTAAGAGGAGTGTCCCAATACTTTTGTCCATATAGCGATTCCAGTGAAATCTCTGTGTGTTTGGGCAAGGTTAAAAAAACAAAACTGAATGCCTCTTACCTACAATTGAGTTAAGACTGTACCATGCACAGCAGAAGTCATATGTCAAGAATGGGGCTCAAGCTCATCTGAAGCTCATCTTGTGGTCAGATGAGCCAAACTTTCAGATTGGTTATAAAAAAATAAGAAGAAAAGAGTAAGAAGAGGACCTGGCTATAGTCTGTCATTGAATGGAAGTGGATAAGTGCCTATGGGATTGGGTACCTTGTTTAATTCACACCATGACACACACATCTGAACACTAACCAGACAATCTCTCTGCAGTGTCTTGACCAGCGCATTGTAAGTGTCCGTGTCCAGCAGCAGCCCATCGGGCACGTCCTGCATGAAGTCCAGGTCTTTGAAGGTGGGCTTGGACTTCTCCCGCTCTTTTTTAGATGCCCGGCGCTTGTAGGTAGAGCCTTTCAGGTCAAACTTCAGATGCATACGAAAAACCCGCGGCAGGATATTGTTCATCACCAGAATACGAATATTCTTCCCCCCAGACTGGACACAGTACAGGCCAAAGAACTTGGGCAGCAATGTCCGAGGATTCTGATTCAGATTCTGAGGGAAGAGAAGAGAGGAGAAAAGAAGGGAGGCAAAGATGGGGGAGATAAGCTTGATTACTGTTCATAATGATCAATTCTTAGGAAGGCCTATCATGATGGACTAACTGCCGGCACGATGAAGAAGCAACAGCGGAATCAACTAAACAAACTTTAATTTACACTTATTTACTATTATGACTTACAACTGCAATAGCTGGACCTGACCTGGCCCTTCTGGATGTCCTAGACAAGACACTGATTGTGAATGTAAGCTGTGGCCTAACCAGATTTCAGTTAGTTGCTGGAAGCTCTACTGAAAGAGTCACTGTAAAACTGCAGCGCACAGTGTAAAGTACATGTTCAGGTTTGTTACAAGTTTCAAACTAACCAAAAACAAAAGGGGTGCGAGCTGACATTAGATTTTTAATGGCCTAAACCGAAGGCCTAGCTCCAATATTCACAGACGCTAAGTGTAAGACTGTGGATTTGATTAATGATAGTCAAGTTACAGGCCCTCCAGCCAGAGGCCAATTCTGCACCATATAAAATAAATAGTTATATGTTATCAATACATTAAAAATACAATATATTTCAACAATTCCATTTCTATAGGACTGTTTCTGTTTTGAAAGTGTCAATACATTATTTGTTTTGTACAGGGTCCCAGAAGTCAAGCATTAGTTTGCTCTACCGTCT
The DNA here is from genome assembly GCA_021613375.1 of Megaleporinus macrocephalus. NCBI lineage: Eukaryota > Metazoa > Chordata > Actinopteri > Characiformes > Anostomidae > Megaleporinus > Megaleporinus macrocephalus. Next base: position 23,035,868 of record CM038723.1, on the reverse strand, counting down.
GTGTTAAAATCCCTCTGGATCAGGGGCGTCACTGTACCAAGGCCACATTACGATCCCTCATAATGAAGTGCTGGAAAAACTCCAGGATGGAAGTGTCTGTCGAATTCTGGACGCACTCTGACAGTGACTCATTTGCAGCACCGCCCACTGCGCACTATTCACTTCAAAACATTCTACGCCCACTTAATTAGACACAGTCTGGCCATTGTCGGAGACCAGAAGACAAACAGCTGACTGTAGCCTATTAAAGTGTTTATGACATTAGCGCCCCACAGCTATCGCATTAAAGGACGGATTCCGCATGCATCCCTTGCATAGGACAAAATCCCTTGCATAGGACAAAATCCCTTGCATAGGACAAAATCCCTCGCATAGGACAAAATACCTCGCATAGGAAAAAATGATACTCAAACCGTCAATCAGTGTGCTTTCTGTCTGAGCACCGGCAACAGTGAGAAGAGTTCTGCACCACAAACAACAACAACAACTACTGTGAAGAAGGGTTAAACCAGGATCAGAAAGCTACAGCAATTATTTGGAACCATTTCAATGGTCGGGACCTTCCAGCGGATCAAGATCTCCCTTCTTCCCTACTACAACTTACAATTACTCTTCTAGTTTGCTCTGTTTTCATTTCAGTTTCAATTCTATGAGTTTAAGTGAATTTATCACAGTGCAACAATGGTGGTGTACCAGTATAGGGAGGATGCCTGTTTGTCATGTTTTTTTATACTAAACAAAACATTCCTATTTAGTTTGTATTATATTTACATAGTAATGGACATGTAGACTGTTCAAGGCATACCAGTCAAATTAATGATAATGGCACAGTTCAGTAAAGCTGTAGTGCTCTGTCTGGCTATAAAGCTGTAATTAATCTAGTAAACAAACTGTGAATGTCAATGTCAAACATTGTGGTGTCTGTTGCTGCTTAGCCTGGGGCCTGTTTAGGGTTTCCTGACATCAAATAGAGCAGGAAGTGAGGCATTGCAGCTTTTTCCCTGTGAAACAAAACTTTACCTGATGTCTGACACCTGATGTTGTGCTCTGAGAATGTTTAATATGTACACAGCAACACATGCATCATTGTGGTATTAATGTAGGATATTACATTAACCAACATATCATCGCCAAGTATCTCCCTTTATTATTCAGTTTTCATCATATTTTGGAATCTACAGCTCTCCTTTTCAACATTTCATGACGACCAATATAATGTTTCAAAACAGCTTTGAACAAAATACCCTTCCATTCACTTGCATTGAAAGTAAAGAGAGTTTTCGTCCTCTGCTGTAAACCATTTTGGAGATACTTGTTTTTCTTTGGACAGCGATGATATTAAAAAGTTCCATTATGTGCACATGTGGAATTTACTAGTGTCTTGCTATGATTTGTATGAAATTAATCAATAACTGTACTCTTAAAGTACATGACTGGGGACTGCTACTGCAGTAACATGGTAACCAGCACCAGACACTGGTCTCCTGAAGTCTTTCAGTGTAACAAGTTGAAACAGAAGGTTCTAGTGAACTTACCATGTAGTATCCAGGAAGCAGTTTCTGCAGAAACTCTGCCTCCTTGTGCTGGACGGTTTTTATGATGAACTCATCGTCGCGGGTGACATAGAAGATGGAGCCGCTGGCTCCCGGATTGGAAAGCTCTATCAGCGGTTCATTACATAAAGAGTACTGCAGAGAGAGAGAGAGAGAGAGAGAGAGAGAGAGAGAGAGAGAAAGAGAGACAGTTAAGAGTATGAAGGGCAGCTGACTCATAGACTCTGTTTTGATTTTAGATTAATTTTGACTCCCTTTTGTCCTGCATATAACACTATAGTGGTTCCCTATCTTCCCTAAAAAGCAAAAAAAAAGCAAAAAAGCAAAAGAATGAGTTTTCCGTTGACTCCAATCATGCACTAATTCCTAAAGGTGAAGTGACACACTTGCCACCTACAATGCTCCATAAGAGTACTGCTTGCTTTGCATGGGGTACACAATGGAAATGTTTAAGCCTTTATTATCTGTCAGCTGCACATTGCCGCAGCTCTAACAGTTCAGAGACGCCGAGCAAGGTGGAGTGGGCAGTGACCCATTTAATGAGGGCTGAACTTCACCGAACCACGCCGCTGTCAGTCCTGATAGGACACAGTGTCAAACATGCGACTTTCATTCCTGCTCTTTAGGCTTTTTCCTGAATTCCTGCCTTTTTCTTTCATTTTTTGTGCATTCTTAAAATTATGGAAAAGATAAATGGAAAAATAAATAAATGCTTTTCAAGGATTCAAGGATTCAAGGAGACTTTATTGTCATTCGCATCACATGTGGTACATGGGGTGGAACGAAATTGTGGTACCCAAGGACCCAGTTTTACCCAGACAGCAGTACTTAAATAAATAAAATAAACATAAATATATAAAATATATGAGAATAAAATAAACAGGAATGGAGAAGGTAGCAGCAGAGTGTATTAAAGTGACTGGTGTCGTAAAAGTGTCAGTGCAGTGGTTCCACTAAGTGGCGTTTAAAAGTCTTACAGCTTCCGGAATGAAGCTGTTCCTCAGTCTGTTCGTTTTCTGAAATTGTTTTGATTTCAGAATGACAGAGTTTACTTTGAAAGTTAATGTCCACAACTGAGAAAACTTAATACTCACTGCTTATAAAATATATGGTATATTTGAAAAAACCTTGAAAAACTATTACATATTTTAATGCAAGATTGACATCCCACAGACAAAGTAATGGACATGTTGCTCCTATTTTTTAGCATTTAGTGTTGTAAGTGGTGTCTGCAGTGTTGGCTCAACAACAAGCTTTTAGGGTAGCACTAATGGCAATATATACTGGGATGGCCCCTATATTCCTGTATTCTAGGTTTGTGTGAGTGTGGACATGTTTATACTAGGTAGTTAATATATATATATATATATATATATATATATATATATATATATGTCCACGCTCACACACAAACCTGGAACTGGGTTCTAATAATGAAGAGATCTTATCTGCCACTTTGTAAGTGCAAAGTTTAACAGTACTAGTATTAGTGTGGTAATCCCCATCTGGACCTGGAGCAGTGTGTGTGGGATTATAGCACAGGCAAGTGCTTACAACGCACACACACACGCTTACACATATCCAACCCTCCTCGCACACACATGCAGAGCCCCTCCGTCATAGTAAACCCTTAAACAAATCATAGTACTTTTAGAACGGTTCCATTACACATTGTTTATTCCTATTTATATTCCACAGCTTCCAAAATCATTACTATAGATCCATCCATAAAGGACACAGTCATTCCCGTAAGCACTGCCCACTAATGGAAAAGTGCTGGAAAAAGCTTCTGGTCTTTATTTTTCTATCTATAACGGTCTTTGTATATGTTTGCTGCAAAAACAAAAGTGACTCTGAAACATAATTTTTAAAACTACAGCTGTGGAAGAAAAGAAAGAAAAATGGTTTATATGAAAGACTACAATTTACAATTTTACAGTGATCTGAGATTCCAAAGAAATTCCAAATTTTATATTAATCTGAAAAAATTACTTTTAAAAATACACTAAACAGCAGACAGAAGTGTTGGCCTTAATGTAGGGAGATCACGAGTGAAAGGAAACCTATGTTGGCTAGACATTTTCACTGTAGCATTATAGCATATGATTTAAAAATGAATAAAAAGCCAGAAAAAAAAAACAACCATATTTCACCGGAGGAATCATCGGCACAGTACACAGTGGAACCTAGAAATCCATACTTTACTATGAATTATCTTGCATTTGAAAATGTTATACATCGATTATCTACACTTTAGGGTTTTAATGATAGAGAGTAGAGATGTAGTGTGCCAAAATCGAAGTAGTTAAATCACTGCTGTCGAGCTGTGGCATCATCATACCTTTTTTTACATTTACTACACAGTTCTCCACTTTTCCTGCCCAACCACGCTTGATTTGACCCATCGGTTAATTGCTTAGTGAGCCCCTGTCCGCTCCACAGGAGCTGAAGACTTAGCATGCTGTACACTGCACATAGCACAGCCTCAATTAACCTCACCGACCACTACAATGTGTGTGTGTGTGTGTGTGTGTGTGTGTGCATACAATTATCACTGGTTTATAATTTTATAGGCAAAAATATCTTTAATAATGGAGCCTAATATTATACTGCACATCCACAAAGCACAGTTAACTCATTATTTACAGGGAGCAGAATCACTGCATGTTTACTGAACACAACATATTAGCAGAAAAAAGAAAACATAAAATGTGCAAAAGTTTGACATTCTTTATATTTAAAATTTTCCAAAATGGTAATATGCTAGTCATTAAATACACCCAATGTTTAAGTTTGTTCCCTGCAGAGAGTGTTAACTAAGAAAATCAAATGTTAGACAAACGATGTATATACATGTACGAATGTATTACAAACATGTAATTACTTTTATGAGTTAATGTGCTCATTGAACTGCATTCATCAGTGTTTAAAAACCTGGAAGTATTGGGACACCAGCAAACAGTAACACCTTCACCCCAGAGAGGAGAGGTATTGTTGGGGGTATATTGTTAAATCAAAGGGATTTTCATATTGTGTTCTGTTTTAATATTACAGTAGTTCAATGAATAAGGTGGTGATTTGAGTAAAGACTTAGGTTTGTTTAACTCCTTCAACCAAAGAAGTTTGAATGTGGGCCCACACCTGAACTCTGCACTCTCATTCGTATAACTGAACTTTATTACTGTACCAAGTCTTATTAAATAAACTGAATACTTAAACTGAATACTTACGGAGTACTTTTACTCAAATACACCTTCTTCATTACAAACCATTTTTCTCTGTTTCTCTTGCCAATTACTCGAGTTCCCGTGCATTTAAAAGTATTGTTTTTGTTCAAAACACCCAACCAAATTTATATTTGCCCACAGCTATGCTAATTTGTATTTGTGTGAGTAACAGTATCACACCACACCACATAACCACATAATACCACATAATACACCACCTTTCCATTTATATATTAAACCATGTACTTTTAAGTTTCACTACTTAAGTATGTTTAGTGCTACACTATGCATTATGTGGGGATTTGGAGACCTCTCTGGTGAAAATGTGTAACTGCATGCTCTTTTGTAACAAGAACCTGAATCTGTTGACTGTGAGAAACTTGGTGAAGGATGAGTCTTCTTAGGATGTATGTAAACCTACCATTATACTGATCTTCTATTGTCTATTATATCTTCATCACTACAATGTTGATTTTGCATTTGACAGATCAAACCCTCTTTTTGATTGTGTGTGTGACGCTGACACGTAAGCACATATGATGTGGTCCAAAAAAAACCTACTAAAACCAACTTTAAATTATTATTTCTAATGGTTATTAACAGTGTGATCTGCAACACTTGGTCAACAGATTCACTGTGTTTGTACTCTTACTAAGGCAGGATTTTAAATTTCACTAGCTGAGGTTTTTAATACTGCACATAAGAATTCATGTGTGTGGTCATGTGTTATCTACTGTCTATAGCGTGCACACATATTAGGTTAAAACCTTAATTGTTAATTTGGCTAATTTTAACATGCGATAAATCTTTGACACTGCTACTCTGGCTTTGGGGATTTTAGCTAAATTGATCTGGGATTGCAAGTCTCTGGCCAAGAAGTAGCCAATAAAACCCCTGTTTGAACTCACACTGAACCAGAAAATAAATCTGCTCCATAAATCTTTGTAATATGATCAAGTTTTGCTTCAGTACTAAACTTAAAATGCAGTCAGTCAGCCAAGATACGTTTGATGTTTGCTTCTTAAGACACAAACAAGTAATACTAATAGCATTTATCATAGCAGCCACAGAACACAATTCCTGCCTGTTCTGTAAATCCCTCAGTTAAACTATGTATTTATTCTCCAGCATTGAACTGATTTTGATGTAAATGGTACAAAACTGGAGTGACATCGAGAGGAGTAGGCAAACCATAAAATTATAAATAATAATTATAATAATAAATAGAAAGTCTAAAAGTGTTTTTACTCTGAAGAGACGTGATTGGTTTTCACAGCAGGGGTTTTTACTCATCTCTGTTCACCCCTTATTGCTCACTAGCAGCTAAAGTCACTACAGTTTACTCACAGAGGGCCTAGCTAATCAGTCAATTGGCCTATTTCAGTTATTACAACTGTAGTGATCTGGTTGCACCAACATATCAATTGCCTTTTCAAACTAATTTCAAATTAAGTCATCTACTCAGACACCCATACAAACCTTTGCCCTTGAACTTTAGTTTATAAATTTTTGTAAATGAATAGAAACTATTATAATAACAATGGTTTTCCTGAGGTTATACAAGCTGACATGGAACTAAGAATGTTTTTTCAGAGTTGAGTGCTTTAAATTAGCCTAATTTGC